>RJWJ010039968.1:0-14226 GCA_004363605.1 Indri indri | reverse complement strand
AAACAACAAACAATAAAAAAAAAAAAAGATATGGTCAATGTCAAAGATTATCAAATAAATAAAAATTAAGTGTGTAATTGGCATACTACTATTCACATTCCCATGTATTATTTATCTGTTAAATAACCCTATATTAAAAATTCAAACCTAAAAATAAATAAATAAATAAATAAATAAATAAAGGTTCCACTTAAAAATACGAAGAGAATGGACCAAACTGAAAGACTTTTGACTAGAGTCCTTTCCATGTGTTGGAGATAAAACAAACTTAACTCTATTTCCTTTTTGGGTACTAAGATCCTTAGCTATTTACGAAGAGAAGTGGGGGAGCTAAGCCAAGAATGTTTCTTCCTTTTGTGTGGGTTCTCTGTGAGAGTCCTTTCACTATACTCAGCTTCCCCAATTTTCAGCTTCCTGTGGTATCAGATGTTTGGGAGAAAAGGCAAGATCTGTTTTTAGAGGCATTTATTTAACAAAGAGTTCTGAAACCCTCATTGTAATGGCTTCGAAATTAGCTGCTTCAGGGCAGTTTCCATCTTTCTGAGGTCACCTTGGTGGTAACAATCTTCACTCAGACTCTCAGGGCTCCTGTTCCTCCCCTTCTCCTGCCTCCACAGAGCATATGGCCATCCCATCCAGACCATGAAGACCAAGGAGTTTGAAGTAGTCAAAGCCACTTTCTCCTTTGGAAATTGTGGTAACTGCAAGGCCCATGACATTAACAACATATCCCTAACCAAAACCCTTTGGTTGCAGGAGCTAAAAATGGCCAACTAATGTGTCAAGGGTCAAATGATCGAAAGTAAGACTCAGTATATTGATGAGTTAATAATGTTAAGAGACCTTTTCTAATACAAAAACCCCTTCCAAGATATGGCTCACACTCATAATCACAATCTGGCTGGTAAACTATGTTTTTACAAAAAATATGCCATGAAAAATATAGCTCAAAGCCATCTCACATGTCTAAGTATTTGAACACTTCCTTTTTCCATTGGTCACTTATTCTGTCTGAAATTCAGCTGAGAAATAGCCAGAAGATAATATTTTAAAAAGCCTGTAAGTAACCAAATAGATTTCTCAATACCCATACGTTAAGTTTATGTGCGTTATTTATATAGTCTCTTTTTCTTAAGGAAGTGTTAATAATTTATTAATAGTGAACCACAAATTAGCTTCTATGGGTCAGGGTAGAGGAGAGACTTTTGCATTTCATATCATACATTTTTAGTACCGCATGCTTTATCATGAGCACCCATTATTTTCACAATAAAAGCAAAATAAATCAAAATTTAATATAATATTTCAGGTTTCAAAACAATACATATCTTTTGTTACTTTTGTAAAATGGTTTACTAAAGAATCATGTAAAGTATAGATGTATTAATACAAGTATTCAATTGTTAACAGTGGGCACCTTGGGGTCATTATTGCAAACGGTTTTTAAATTTTTCTTAATTGTGTTCTTAACAGTTTTCCTTTACAATTTCCTGCACATCTGAATCCTTTTTCTTATCATTGCATGATTTCTTTTATAGTCAAGAAAAAATATCTGCAAAAAGAAATACATTCCGTTTTGAAAATAACAAACCGCAAATATACTGTAATTCCTGGGTGGAATTAGGGTAACTTTGGGAATACTTCAGTAAAACCTAGAAGAAGAAATCATTTAAAAATTGGGCATATTTTGAATTATTAGGTACATAGTATTAGGTACATAGTATTATGACTGTTATTAGTGTATAGGAATGTTACTGATTTGTTTACATTGATTTTTGTATCCTGAGACTTTGCTAAATTTATTTATCAATTCCAGGAGTCTCTTGGAGGAATCTTTGGGATTTTCCAGATATAAAATCATATTTAGAAAAGTGATAGTATGGCCTCCGCTTTCCCAATTTGAATACCCTTTATTTCTTTCACTTGCCTGATTGCTCTGGCTAGGATTTCCAGCGCTATGTTGAATATTAATAGAAGTGGTGACAGTGGGTGTCCTTGTCTTGTTCCAGTTCTAAGTGAAAATGCTTTCAACTTTTCCCCATTCAGTATGATGTTGGCTGTGGGTCTGTCATATATGCCTTTTATAATTTTGGGTTATGTTTCATCTATTCATATTTTGTTAAGTGTTATCATAAAAGGGTGTTGAATTTTGTTGAGTGCTTTTTCTGCATCTATTGAGATGATCATATAATTTTTATTTTTGCCTCTATTTATGTGGTCAATTACAATTATGGATTTACATGTGTTAAACCATCCTTGCATCCCTGGGATGAAGCCCACGTGGTCGTGGTGGATAATTTTTTTGATGTGCTGCTGAATTTGGTTTGCTTGAATTTTGTTGAGAATGTTTGCATCTATATTCATAAGGGATATTAGTCTGTAGTTTTCTTTTTTGTTGTTGTTGTGTCCTTTTCTGGCTTTGGTATCAAGGTGATACTGGCTTTGCAGATGAGTTTCAGAGGATTCTTACCTTCTTGATGTTATGAAATAATTTCTGCTGTATGGGTACCAAATCTTCTTTTTAGGTCTGATAAAATTTGACTGTGAAACCATCTGGTGGATTTTTTTGTTGTTGTTGTTGGAAGATTTTTTAATGCTGCTTCAATTTTCTTGCTGATTATTTGTCTGTTCAGGAGTTCTATTTCTTACTGATTGAGTCATAGGAGGTTGTGTGTTTCCAGGAATTTGTCCATTTCCTCAACATTTTTGAGTTTATGGGCATAGAGATTTTTACAGTAGTCACAGATGATATTTTGTATTTCCTGTCATATCAGTTGTAATAGCTCCTTTTTCACTTTTGATTGAACTTATTTGGGTCCTTTATTTTTGATTTCTGGTTAATCTAGCAAGGGGTCTTTTAATTTTGTTTATCTTTTCAAAGAACCAATTTTTTGTTTCATTAATCTTCCGTAATTTTTTTATTTTTTATCTCATTTAGTTCTGCTCTAACCTTAGTTATTTCTTTTATTCTGCTGGGTTTGTGTTTGGTTTGCTCTTCTTTTCTAGTTCCTTGAGGCAATTCATTAGATTGTTGATTTGTTATCTTTCTATGTAGTCTTTTTGATCTTTACTTTGAGATTCTATATTCTTGCTCTAAACAATCACATTTTTTTTCATTTTTATAGATTTAGAGGGCACAGGTGCCCTTTTCTTACATGGATATAGTGCATAGTTATGAAGTCTGGGCTTATAGTGTAATGACTACTCAAATAGTGTACATGTACACATTAACTAATTTTTCATCCCTCAACACGCTCCTACCCTCCCAGCCTCTCACCCTTCTGAGTGTCCAGTGTTTATTATTCCACTCCATGTCCATATGTACACATATTTAGCTCCCTCTTACAAGTGAGAGCATGCAGTATTTGACTTTCTGTTTCTGAGTTATTTCACTTAAAGGAATGGCCTCCAGTTCTAACCACATTGCCGCAAAAGACATGATTTCATTCTTGTTTATGGCTGAGTAGTATTCCATGGTATAAACATTTATACCACATTTTTATCCAGTCATCCATTGATGGAATTTAGGTTGATTCCTTGTCTTTGTTATTGTAAATAGTGCTGCCATAAACATATGAGCACAGGTATTTTTTTGATATAATGATTTCTTTTCCTTTGGGAAAGCGGGATTGCTGCACCAAATGGTAGCTCTATTTTTAGTTTCTTGAGCAATCTCCATACTGTTTTCCACAGATGTTATACTAATTTACATTCCCACCAACAATGGTGTATAAGTATTCCATTTTCTACATATCCTAACCATACGAAATTTTAACAAGCTTAGGAATATGGTTTCTCAGCTCATAGTATATTAGGAACAATATATCAGAAATGGCAAACACATTAGAATCAGCAAGAAGTCACAATGGATGGTCATATTGTGATAAAGAATGCAAAGAAATGAGAAAAGGCAGACTCGAGAACTACAAATAAGCATCATAGTAGCCTGGAGCCATTTTGTGTCAGGGCATGTGGGTCTCTGCACTCATGTTGGAAGGCAGCACAACTATATTACAACTCTGCAGGGTAATAGGGTGTTCCTAGTGTTGACCCTGAATCATCAAGCAAAAATAAAGAGGCCGAATCATGACAGGTAACCTCTGCTTAAGAGGCAGAGAAGAATTCAATGAATTTTAGAAATATTTTCAAGTAAAATATTAATAGTTCAAATAAAACACCTTATAAGGCTCTAATGTATAAGTTACAGTTACCTGGAAAATTCATTTATTTAAACATCTTATTTCATGATAATGTCAAATAAATGAGGTGTCATGTGGCAAGCACTGAACAGTACAGATATCTTGATTTTGTAGACATGCTAAAATATTCATGAGATAATATTTCCTCAAATAAAATTTAATAAGAATAAATTGTCTCTGTTCCTAACATGGCTGGAGTTGGGGGTGGGGAGAGGAAGATACCAAAAAAAAGTAAAAAAGAAGCTGCTCTCTCCTATCAATAAAATATTTGCACCGGACTAGTTACCTTCAATTGGGAAGCTGTGGAGAATACAAATTCTCCAACCTGTGTAAACTTCAGTCTGATCAACAATGGATTTAAATAATTGAGTTAGCAAATGTTTTCAGTAGAGTGGAGGAATCTCACTTAAACAACCAAAACTAGGGTAAGAAAACTTTAACATCCTAAAAAGTTTGGCTTTCTATGTCTCAGTATTATATTTGGCAGACAGAAAGGTACTCAAATAATGCATGTGTTTGTTCAGATTCACCTCGTTTCTTTGTAGGAGACACCAAGGATATTTCTCCTCCCTTATGATTAGATTTGTCTTTGTCTGCCTTCTTGGGTACTATGGAGATAAGTGCTTTGAAATTACCCAGAGAGAAGAAGATTAATGGTTTTGTTTTTCAAATATCTTAGTAAAAGATTTGAAAATTATTATTTGTAAGGTTGTAAGTAGATACTTAATGAAGCACAGCAAATTGAATATCCCCTCCAGACACACTTAATTAGCACCATGGACCAAAGACCCACAAAAGAAAACTATTCTAAGCTAAAGTCAGAAATCCTCAGGGGTCCTCACTTACCTCTGCTTCCCAAATTTCATTCCTGGGAATGACTCTTGTTGTCTGTTCAACATATTGTTTTGAGCTTGCTCTCTATCTCACAGCAGGTGATGGAGGCTATGAGATGCTGGTATGGCTTAGGCAATGTCTCATGTACCATCAATTTGGGGACCTCAGTGGATGCTCTTCAGAACTCCAAGATCCAATCATTATATATCCTTTTTATTATGTGATTCCTCTATCCAGGGCAATAAGTCTCTCTAGTGATGGGAAAAATGAGAGTTAGTGATGACAGCCTGGGTCATTCTAAGAAATCCTTGGGAGTGCTGTGATAGAGATTTACTGATGGAAGAAAGATCTTCCCCCTTAGAGATGTCCCACTCCATCCCTATCTGTCCTGGGACCAGTATTTCTTTTATATCTCTGTGCTATAAATTCAGTAGGTGCTCATTAATTTTAGTGCCAATTATCCATTAGTAATAATGAATTCCCTTTACCTCAGTTCTTTTCCTAACTCTGACTTCACTGATAAGAGCTGATATCATTTTCCATATCTGGTTCTCCTGATTTGACAGGGAGTAGGCTCTTGGAATCCAGTCCTAGCATGGCTCTATGAAATGTGAGAGGGCATCTTCTCTGTACTCCAAGTCAATGACTGTATGGTCCCGGTATTAAACTTGAAGAATTATGTATGACCTCAGACTGTGTCCTGATGGTTTCTACCCGTGACTGATGAGAGATAATAGTTCAAACTGGTTAATGGCAATAACAACTAAATCATTTTTTAAAGTCATTATAGTTTTTAAAGCACTTTTTTCATGCATGATCTATTGTGAACTGAAAAACAGTCTCGTGTAGAAAGTAGTACAAGGATTAGTTTTATCATCCTCATTTCACAGATGAAGAAGCAGAGGGAGAATGATTTATCCAAAGTTACATATCTAGGAATTGGCAGGAGAAAAATGGATGGAGGTCTTCTGGGTCCTTCATGAATTCTACTTCTGGCTGCTGCCTCTCTTGGCCTTCCCAGAGCATCACACGACGCTGTGATATAGCAACAGTAGTGACAACAACAATATCAACAGCAACAAATAAACGTTATCCCTTATATGTGACAGTGATATGGATACCATGAAAGGCTGATGCAGAATCATACATTTTCACATCCCTCATGTGACAATGACAGACATTTCCAAAATGTTTGGGATTCATGAGTAATGAAGGCTTGGTATGAGATAAAACTAACTTATCCTTCTGGCAATGAAGTCTTTGACCTGATTAGCAACAGGCTCTACCTAACCAAGAGGTCAATCATGTGTAATGAATAAATTGGCCACTTTCATTAAAGGGTAGAAAACCCCCAAAATGATTATGAATGTGTATTGTTCCATATTAAAAATGTTATGTGCCCTTTCTTATTTTAAATCTGATGAAACGAATGAGTTTATTTATATATCTTTCCTTTGGAGCAGAAACTGTAGAATGAAGCTGACAAAGGAGAGGCCAGGTGAACCACTCTTACCACTCAGCCCAGGTTACATGCACATTTCAAAGGAATCACAACTTCTACGCTCCTGTGGTCCTGCCAGCTCAATTAGAGGGGACAGCCTGGCCTTTTTCATCATGCCCTGTGAGAATACTCTTTGATATTGGTGGGGATCCTAGGACTGTGTGAGAGAACAGAATGAGAAGACAGCTTCAGGGGAATATTTGATCTCTGAGTTTGGTCACAGTGAGAGCAGACACCTGCCTGTGAGGATAGTCTCATGCTAACTGAGGCGATCAGTCAAACACAGGCATTTACCTACACTAACCCTTCAATGACTGGCTGTATACTAGCAATGAGCATATTCATTGAGCCTGGAATTCCAGACAATCATAATGCCAGGTCTGCTTTCAGAAGCAGAAGGTTTGTTCAGGCTCTGTATTAAGGCTTCCTGCTGAAAGTGTTACAGAAAACGAGAGAACCTACCTAACAGACCCCAGCATCGGATTGGTGGATAAAACCATAGGGGTGCTTCAACCCAACAATCCTGTCTCCACCACCACTTCTCACTGAGATCCTGAGAGTACTTGCCTTTTTTCCTCCTGTCTGTTTTAACTGGGACAAGAAATAAGATGTAGGAAGGGGAAGAGATGAAGAGCAAAACAGGACTCAGGAGGCAGAAGGAAGGATGGAACTTGAGGCAGGTTTCTGAGTGCATGTACACCTGGGGAAAAATATTAAAACAACTCCTCATGCAAAATAACAGATTCTTTTGTTTTCTTTGTACCCTTGACCTCAGACAACCAAATTTCCTTCAGTATGCTCCTTGACTGTAGCATAATGTGTTAAACATTATTACTAAGAACAATCACTCTCAGGGGTGCTTGGTGAAAAGGCAAAGTGGCCACTCCTTTGTCAGCTTTAAGGCATATTTTCCCCTCTTCTTGTGCTAGTAAATTGTCATTAGAGTACAGACAGAGCCACTCTGCCTTTGAGGTACCACAATATATACAGAGCCAACCTCCCTCTGAGTGCCACAGTGTATGCAGAGTCAGCTTTCCCCTAAAGTACTGCAGTAGGGGACAATAATGGTACATAATAAGAAGAAAAGGGAGGAATGAGCTAAATTAGATGTACCGCCTCATCTCTATTTGACCTAATTTTTCAGAAGCAAGAAGAAGATTGAAATATGAAAGAAGTGGAGAGACATTGCATTTGTCACATAAAAAGTTAAGAAAACCATAACAATAGAACCATTTTTCCAATGAAGCTAGTGTTTGGAATCCTTATAAATATGGCATATTTATTGTGATTGAACTAAGAAACTCATATAAAGAGATGCTGGAAGGAAACAAGAAATTAAGGTCCATTTAATCATGAATTTATGAAAAATTACAGTGTCTAGTCTTCATAAAAGGGAACTTCAGAAATCTTTTTGGATTTGGAGGATTAGAGTCTTGCTTAAAACAAATAGCATTGGTGATGGTCAAATTACATCATTTAGAGTAACCACCAGAAGATCATGAAGATCATCTTCAAATGTGGTCTGTAAGATTTTGGAAACATTTGCTTTTGTAGCAATGAATGCTGCTCTGTGTGATCCACCTGGACTGCCTTCATTTTCAAATGGTAGTACTCTCCTGGGAAAGAATTGAAGAAATAAATTATTTTCTTTAGTTAGTGCCTCAGGTCAGGCACCTTCCTGAATCCAGCATTGTTGCTGGTAGGATTGTCTAGAAGCATAATGCACGACTCATGAGCACATATGGCAAGGATATTTAAAACAAGACCTGGTTGTGTAGTTCCATGTTTACCTACCACGCCATTTGCACTAATGAGAGCTTCACAAAGAAGACTAATTCAGCCTGGGTGGGTCTAGTCACACCTAAGGGAGGAATGAGACATCTGTTAACAGGAAGTCATATTATTGGGTTACTTTCATGAAAACAGAAAAGAAAAGCATGGTGGTAGCTTTTCTCAAATATTATAAAAATAAAAAAAAATATCAGCTCACTGTTGCTTACTGACTTGAATTTTTTTTTTTTTTAACCATGCTTTGTTAGAGCCAGAAGGGCTTAGACACAAGGCATAGTGGGACCTGAGTAAAGCTTAAGAATGTTCAAAGAGGACCTCTGGGTGTCATTCAGGCCCAGAAGCTATAGGGAGACATCAATTTTAGCAGAGCTGGAGTAGTGACATCCTATCCAAGGGCACAGTGCTGTGGAAATTCCCCAGGCTATGCTTGAACACTCAGAGGCCAAATGGATGTCAACATGCTTCTGGAAATGGAGCCATGGGACGGGGAGGACACTGGTTCTCTGCAGAAGCCCATTAACAACATCCATGTAGGACCCCAGAGCCTCCAGGAGCAGTCAATATCTTTCTCAAGATTTCACCCCAATGGCTGTTGCCTTGTCTCTCTGTGCTTTCATTTTGCAATTGTCATCTGAAGACCAGGGCAAGACTGAATCTCAGCCAAATGAGACCTTCCAATATAACTTGACATCACAACTGGGATTAAGGTGAAGTAAGTGAGATGAATCCTGTAAGTGAAGGGTCAGATTCTATTTTTATTTAAAACTTTGGTATTTTCTTCATCATGGATTTAGGGGCATTGCTTTTTAAAAAACATTGCATAAAAATATTATTTATCTTGATAACTGTGTTTTTTTTTTTGTTTGTTTTAGCCACCCTTAAATTTTGTGTTTGAGTCAAGTGCCTCACTTACCTCACCTTAGTCCTATGTTTTGGCCCTTTCCTTGTCCTAGGACATGATTTAAACAGCAATAGCCAAACTGATATTTTAGTGGGTGCTCATGGAGTTTCTGGATTTGTAACTTCAAGGCATGGGGAAGAGATATTTTTTACCCTAGTACCTAGAAGAGATAGCAAGAAATCAGCAAACTTCCATGGCTTTGGTTTCCATTAAGGATTGACCATCTCTTTATGGGCATTTTTATGGATGAAGTTTAGTTAAAATCAGTATAATATCTTTAAAAATAGAAACCAAACCTGGTCATGTTTTGATTTAGTATTGAAAATAAATGAGAATCCATTGCTTTTGGATTGAAACGAATCCAGCTGTTTTTATCATCCTCCATTTGCTTGGCAATGAAAATGACTTTTTGGAACATAAACATGATAAATGGTTCAAAATTAATTTAAGAGTTATGAAATGAGTTGTACCTAATAAAATAGAAAAACGGCAGCAAGGAACACTTTTCTGTAGAGAAATAGGAAATCCACCCTACAGGGAGAAAGGCAGCTCAGAGTGCTACTCTTTACTGTGCAGCCTCAGTCCAATCCGCACTGTGGACAGTAGTCATCAGGCTCTCCAAGGTTGGGCTAGGCCTGGGGACAAATGTAAACATAGTCAAGATTTTTTTTTGGTAATGACTTTCTACCTTCTCCCTTTTGCATTTCCCCTTTAGAACCCTGTCCTGATTACCCTATATAGTCCAGCCAGTGATCTGTGCTCCAGACGCTTTCCTTCACATTCTCCTCTCTCCCTCCATCAGTCAGGATTGGCTGTAGGTAATGGCTTGGTCAAATACGGGTTTATTTTTTCATGTCCAGAGATAGGTAGTCCATGGCTGGTAAGAATTAATGTAGGCTTATTGTTACCATCAACAAAATTGTATAAAAAAGAGATTAATAAAAGTTTATTTTTTAAATTATTTGCCTTTTTAATGCCCATAAATACTGGGCATAGTATGCTGGGTGTATGGTAAATTAAACGGATAGAAAAAAAGATAGAACTTCATGGAAGATTGAAGGCTGAGCATAGATTCTAACTTTTAGGGATTGTACTGGACAAAATCTGGAGGCCTGGCATGTGCTGGGTTAAAGTCAGACCAAAGGGCTATAACCCATCTGCAGAAAATTGACTCTAGAATTCATGCAGGAGCAAGTGTGAGGATGTGAATTAAATCTCCCAGTGTAAAATACTGGTAGAAATTGGTAATATGTAATAAGACACAAAATAATTAGAAGCAATCCCATTGGGAATGTAAATATGGTCATGTGACTAGGGAGTATAAATGGATAAAAATTTTGTTCATCAAACCCAGAGGAGAAAGGGAAGAAAAGAACCAGGCTAATTTCCTACTGAAGGCTTTCTTTTTCTTTTTTTCAGCGTTTAGGAGGACATATACATCCCAAATATTCTAAGGACTCCAGTGTTATGTGGAAATACATCATGCAGCTGGGTTTCCTGCAGCTTAAGAAAAGAGATTTCTTCCAGAACAAGTTAACTAAATAATAAAGGGAAACCACGTGAAGAGACAGTTAGGCTATTAAAGCTCTTTAGTCATCTGCTACCTGCGAATATCAAAGAGAACACATAGATTTTGGAAACAGACAGACATGGATTGACATCCTGACTCTGACATTTATTTAGTATACAACTTTGGGCAAATCATTTAAATGCCTTGAGTTTCATCTTCTTCATTCATTCATCTAGAATTTATTAAGCACTCATTTGAGCCAGATGCTGGATATACTAAAATATCATGATATCCCATGTCCTTAGGATATTATCATACATATTTCTCAGTTTAATTTTGGAAATTAAACAACACTAACTGGGTTAATGTAAGGTATCCAGAACTAAAGAAATGTTAATTTTTATTACCATTATCCTACCTCCTTATTATTGCTTTGCTGAAGTATTTATTTTTTTCTTTTAATTTCACAATCACAATTAGACTACTTTTAAAACTCAATCCAACGGCACATTTTCCATGAAGCTTTACGTAATTCTGTATTCAGTTTTAATCACTCAGCATTGTGTTACACTGTGCGGATATTTGACTATAACACTGGACTGACCTTCTCAGCATTCTGTCACAGAACCTTACATAGATCGGGCTTTCAATGAATGTTGGTTGATTGTATTCAAAGATCAAAATGGAGAGAAATAAGGTCAATATTTGTAAGTCTTAAATGGTATAGGTTAGAGTAAACATGAATATTTGTAGTGGATCCTGTAATGCAAAGTCCAGACTCCCCTTAAGGAACAAAGAATTTATTTTTTATCTGTTGGAAGTATTTTTAGCTGACTGTCCATTGCCCTTGGCTGAGAAAAGCCACCACTTTCAAGTTCATGGCCCCTTCTAGAAAAAAGGTCCAGACTTGTCTTTCCAACTTAGGAAAATTCTGAAAGTCCACACTAGCTTCGTGGAGTTGTCTGAGACCTTTTGCCTTAGATTGCATTACAGCCCAATTTCTCCCTTTACCAAATTCTACTTCCTTCCCTTCTCCTATAGATGTTTATCTCAAAAGTCCTTCATGTGTGCTAATCACCTGTTCAAATTCTGACTCCTGAGAAACCCAACCTGCAACAGTTGGTATCAAGAGTAGTTCAGGAAAGTAGATACCAAAATGGGATTTTGGAATTGGATGCCTCAGACACCTAACCTTGAGAACCCCATACCTGGTAGTAGGTGAGCACTGATAGTGACTGGTATAAGGTAGCAGTGTTAATATTAAAACTTACATCAATGGTGAACTGTCATAAGGTTCATTAGGCTCAGCACTGTAAGAAGGGAGTGGTATATTCAGGATCAAGCATGATCTAGGCTAGAAAACACAAGTAAATTCCATAAGCATGTGGCCCAGACACAATGTAATCCACTCACTATTTCACCATCATTTCTCCTTTAGCCCACACCTATGACCATAAGCATGGTTCCTTATAACTAGCTGGTGGAGAGAGAAAAAGGCCAAGCTTGGTTCACAGATGGGTTGGCTTGGTATATGGGTAAAAACCAAAAAAATGGACTACAAGGGTTGCATTGAAATACATTAGGGAAGGGAAATTATTTTAATAGACAGAACTTCAGGTAGTACATCTGGTGACCCACTTACATGAAAAAAGAAGTGTCCCACACATTGGCAGTACCAGTGGCTTGACTAATTGGTAAGGGCCGGAAAGACAACGATTGAAAGATTGGGAACAAGGAAGTCTGGTGGGGGAAAATATGTATGGACTCATGAGAGTGAGCATGACATGTAAAGATCTTTGAGTCTTATGTTAATGCCTACCAGAGAGCATTAACCACATAGGAGGCACTAAACAACTGCATTCATGGACAATGAGTAGGTTTGCCATGGTGGAAGGGATTAATGTTAACATTAAGCCCAAGAGCATGAGCTCCCACTCAACAAGCCTGCTGTAGCCACTGCTGGTACCAAATGTCCAACAACAGAGATGAATGCTTAACCCTCAATATGATACCATTTTTGAGATGACCAACCAGTCAATTAGTGGCATGTTCGTTACATTACCCCTTTCACACTGGAAAGGGGCAATGACTCATTTTGACTAGATTATAGACATATTCCAAGTATATATTTTTCTTTCTTGCTCTGAGGGCCTCAGCAAACACCATCTTCTGAGGTTTTGATCAGTTGACATGGAATCCTTCATAACATTGCATCATATTTCAGATTGCTTCTGAACTGGGCCCCTCAAAATAGGACAATAAGAAAGTCTTATTTTAATGAGACAAATTATACAAACATTTATTTTAGGATTTTGATATGATATTTACTATTACTTCTTTTACTATTATTTAAGTTTATAAAATAATGTACTAATTTCTCAAAAATATGGAATCTTCAATTTAGGTATGTGGCCACCAGATGTCATAGTACATCAGAGTCATATTTATAAGTAGTACATGAGCAGTCTCAATAAAAAAATAAAATTCTTTATTAAAAGGGCTAAACTGAAATAAATAAATATTACATACTCACTAAAGTGTGTAACCTTTTAGAAGAATAAGGGTTTTGGAAATAATTTTTGAGATGGTCTTCCACGTATTGCTAGAGGATTCCATGATTGCTTTACTAAATCTCAGAGCATCTCATCTCCTTCCTGAGGTTTTGCATAAAAATCCTTCCATCTATCTGAGAACATACGTTTCTCTTCTCTGTAATATGTTTCTGTTGAAGGGCCTGATTTGTAAAATCTCAGCTTTATTTAGATTTCATTTTTTCAAACCTGTTTAAGCCTACCATAAATTCTTAAAACGACATATTAATCGTTTTTCAACTTAAGATTTTTGAATGGTTTCATTGCCAATGGAATTTTAAGTTTGGGTTTTATTGGTGATAATTGTTTTTAATGAATAAACATTGCTAGGATAGTATTGTCTCTGAAGAAGGGCAAAATGTTTCAAAATTACATTGATTTCTGACAAGAAACCAGAGTCAGTTTCATATTTTAAATGATTTGAGCAAATATTAGGTTTCATTAACTTTTTGAGTAAGTTCTTATTATCAGAAGTGCTTGACTAATAATCTTCACTTTATCATTTTTGGTCTCATTTTTTGTCTACTTTGCAACCACTGTGGTGGTGGTGTTTTCTCTAGTGTGCTTTTTTTTTTTTTTTTAAGTTTTTTAATCCTTCTGTTCCCCCTAAACTTCTGCTCCGTCCCTGCCTTCCCCTTCCACATGCCCATAGGCACACTCCAGCTAGCCAGTTGGTTTACAGAGGTCCCGCTTCTCATGTCCCCCACTCTCACGGCACACCTCCACCTCACATGCAGCTTTAAGCCATTTTCTTTGCATTATTCTGCAGAGATCTGTGTTCTCCTTTTTCTTGCCTGATGTCGAATAACAAAAAGGCATTAAAAACATCTTGGCTTTTTAATAATTTATGTTTTTAAGTATATTAAAAAACAAATGGTTTTATATATATATTTATACAC
>RJWJ010039967.1:0-14206 GCA_004363605.1 Indri indri | reverse complement strand
TGTCGGGTAGGGAGGGAGGGGGAAGGGGGAGGGGCGAGGGGGAGGAGGGGATGGATATATGCATACACAAAGGGTGCAATGCGCACCCTCCGAGAGATGGACACGCTTGGGACTGGGACTTGGGGGGAAGGGGGGGCAAGGGCAACATACGTAACCTAAACATCTGTACCCCTATAAACAACAAACAATAAAAAAAAAAGATTATTAGATATTCCAAAGTTGTAAAAATTAGGAAAAAAATCTAGAGCAGTGCTAACAGAAATACAGTGTGAGCCACATATGTAATTTCAAATGTTATTGTAGTCACACTAAAAAAGTAAAAAAGAAGCAAGTAAAATCAGTTTTAATAATATATTTTATTTAACCTAATATATCCAAAATATTATCATTTCAATGTGTGATCAACATCAAAAGTTATTTTTGTCTTTTATTTTTAGTTGACATGTAACAATTGTACATATTTGGTGGGTACAGAGTGATATTTCAATACATATATACAATGGGTAACGATCAAATCAGGGTAATTAGCATATCCGTCACCTCAAACATTTATCATTTCTTTGTGGTGTGAACATTCAAAATCCTCTCTTCTAGCTTTTTGAAAATATACAACGCATTATATTTACCCTATAGTGCTATAGAACACTAGAATTTATTTCTCGTAACTATAATTTTGTATCTGTTAGCCAATTCTCCCCTCCCCTCTACCCTTCTCAGCCTCTAATAAGCATAAGCATAATTCTACTCTCTACTTCTGTGAGGTCAATTTTTTTTATTTCCCACATATTAGTGAGAATATACGGTGTTTATCTGTTTGTGCCTGGCTTATTTCACTTAACATAATGTCCTCTAGGCTCATCCATGTTGCCACAAATGACAGAGTTTCCTTCTTTTATAAGGCTGAATAGTATTCCATTGTGTATATATACCACGGTTTCTTCATGCATTCATCTGTTGATGGGCATTTAGAATGATTCCATATCTTGGCTGTTATGAATAGTGCTGCGATAAACATGGGGGTGCAGAAAATATCTCTTTGACATACTGATTTCCTTTCTTTCAGAAATATACCCAGCATTGGCCGGGCGCGGTGGCTCACGCCTGTAATCCTGGCACTCTGGGAGGCCAAGGCAGGCGGATCGCTCAAGGTCAGGAGTTGGAGACCAGCCTGAGCAAGAGCGAGACCCCGTCTCTACTAAAAATAGAAAGAAATTATCTGGACAACTAAAAAAATATATATAGAAAAAAATTTGCCGGGCATGGTGGCGCATGCCTGTAGTCCCAGCTACTCGGGAGGCTGAGGCAGGAGGATTGCTTGAGCCCAGGAGTTTGAGGTTGCTGTGAGCTAGGCTGATGCCACGACACTCTAGCCACGGCAACAGAGCCAGACTCTGTCTCAAAAAAAAAAAAAAAAAGAAAGAAATATACCCAGCATTGAGATTGCTGAATCATACTCAAACAAAAAACAAATAATCTGCTTTAAAAATCGGCAAAGAATTTGAATAGACATTTCTCAGAAAAAGACATACAAATGGCCAAGTATATGAAAAAATGCTCTATATCACTAATTGTCAGGGAAATGCAAATCAAAACCACAATGAGATACCATCTCACCGCAGTTAGAATGGCTATTATCAAAAAGACAAAAATATTTAGCTGGGTGTGGTGGTGGCACCTGTAGTCCCTGCTACTCAGGAGGCTGAGATGGGAGGATTGCTTGAGCTCAGGAGATCGATGCTGCAGTGAGCTATGATTGTGCCACTGCACTCCAGTCTGGGTGACAGAGTGAGACCCAGACTACAAACAAATTTTTTTTTTTTTTTGAGACAGAGTCTTGCTCTGTTGCCAGGGCTAGAGTGCTGTGGCGTCAGCCTAGCTCACAGCAACCTCAGACTCCTGGGTTCAAGTGATCCTTCTGCCTCAGCCTCCTGAGTAGCTGGGACTACAGGCATGCGCCACCATGCCCAGCTAATTTTTATATTTATATTTTTAGTTGTCCAGACCATTTCTTTCTGTTTTTTAGTAGAGACGGGGTCTCACTCTAGCTCAGGCTGGTCTCGAACTCCTGAGCTCAAACGATCCACCCGCCTCGGCCTCCTAGAGTGCTGGGATTACAGGCGTGAGCCACCGCGCCCGGCCAACAAAATTTTTTTAAAGACAAAAAATAACAAATGCTGGTGAAAATGTGGACAAAAGAAAAGTCATATACACTGTTGGTGGGAATGTAAATTAGTACAGCCATTATGGAAAATAGTATGGAGTTTTCTCAAAAAACTAAAATATAATATCAAAGGTTATTCATAAGACATTTCACATTCTTTTTGTACTGAATCCTCAAAATGTGATGTGCATTTTATACTTATAGCACACCTTAATTCAGCCTAGCCACAATTCCAGTGCTCGATAGCTATTTGTAGCCAGTGGCTATCGTATTGAGTAGCACAGGTTTAGAACAGTGTTTCTCAACCTCAGCACTGTTGACATTTTGGAACTGATAATTCTTTGTTGTGGGGTGTCCTGTGCATTGTAGGGTAATTAGCTCTGGCTTCCACCCTCTGTCAGTAGCACCCCTCTCCCAGTTGTTGCAACCAAAAATGTCTACAGACATTGCCA
The DNA here is from genome assembly GCA_004363605.1 of Indri indri. Taxonomy (NCBI): domain Eukaryota; kingdom Metazoa; phylum Chordata; class Mammalia; order Primates; family Indriidae; genus Indri; species Indri indri. Next base: position 11,593 of record RJWJ010039967.1, on the reverse strand, counting down.
AATGTCCTGGTGGGGCTGGGGCAAAATTGTCCCCAGTTGGGAAACAAAGGTCTAAAACAACTGAAGAAAAATACATGTTTGGAAAGAATCTTAGGATCAACTGAGAGAGAATTTTCATTTTAGAAGCTAATATTACTACAGTCACTGAACCATGACAGTAATACTTACAATAATTATAATGAAGCTAATATCACTATAGTCACTGAACCATGATAGTAATACTTACAATAATTATAAGTCTATCCAGTTCCCATGTTCTAAATTCACCCAGGAGAGGAAAAGAAAGGAGGAGCAGAGGCAGAAAGGCAGAAGGGGAGAGAGATGGGAAGAAGGAGGAGGAGACAAGAAAAAAGGAGGAGAAAGCCCTTTTTATACACCTTTGTGCTTATATGGGGCCCCTAGCCACAGAAAAATATATTGACCCAAAATTGAGGCCACCTGATGGCTGGCATCTACATGTCGTTATTTCAAAAACCCTGCAGATCTTGACTTTGAAAATAAGCCAATGCTTGGGTTGCAACATGCATCAGACAGTGCCTGTGGGCTCGGGTTGTTTGGGGCACCCAGTGTTGCTCAATCCTGGAACCGCTTATCTGAAGAATAGCATTTAATATCAGAAGTGATGGTCAATGGATCCCAACATCTGGGGGAGCTAATCTCTTCCAAAGTCTCTCTAATCGACCAAGACCTCAGTAATTGGAAGCCTCCATCAACTGTGATGTTTTTAAAGTATTTAGCTTTCTGTGTGTGTGTGTGTGTGTGTGTGTGTGTGTATACATATATATATATATATGTATATATAGCTTCATTCACACACACACACACACAAAGACAGAGAAACCAACATTATAGGAGAGATTTATTCAAGGAAGGAAAATGGGGCAGAAGTGAGGAACTAAATCAGGAACATTTCTTAGAATACCTAACATTCATCATAATCTTATCCACCTGAATTTACATGTGTCTAAATGATAGGTTGACCTTTAGGGATAAGAAGATCCCGAATCATCAAAAAATAGCCTATCATTTTCACTCTACTTCACGGGTTTTTAAAGTTTGTTAACAAAAAGAGGTAAAAACCAAAAGGTTTCTAATTGTCCCTTGAGTGATAAGAACTTAAACTACCCAGGAGTTTCCACTCCTCAAGTGTTCCTATTTATCAGGGATTTACTCTAACTGGCTGAGTTTGTTTGAAGATATTGAGAGTCTAGCTACTGCGCATCTACAGTAGGTACCCTGGCTACGGCAGACAACAACCGATTTCCAAGTATTTTTTCAGGAGCAGTTGGGATTATTGGTATAGGAGGAATCTTTCCAGTGGCTCTGGCAGACATAGCTTGTGGACAGCTTGATGACATGCTCGGCCCAGGCACTTCCGGACACACAGGCGGCAGAGCTGGGAAAGAGCAAGCGGGCCTGTAGGAGGAATAAAAATGGTGTGAACTTCATAGTGGTGGGGTGGGGTCGGGGGTAGAAATGGGAGAGCAGAAAACTGGAAAAGGCTGAAACTTTCTAAAAGCAGAAGAGAAGCTGGATCTACATAGGAATCATAGAATGAGGTAGCAGACACTAAATACAGACAGAGGATCATGATACGCCCCTCCGGAGGGGATGTATTTCTTTGGATTGATCTTCCAATGGCAATTGTATTACTGATACTGAAGAATTAGAGGCACGTTAGGAATGACATGTGAGGTCTAAAGGGAATGCACCTCACTGACGTGTTGCATGTGTCCATGAAAGTGATATACTGGCCCAGGAAAACATGCAAATGGAAGTACTGAGCATGCAGGACTCCAAGACAGAGCTGCAGAACAGAGGGACAACTGCAGAGAGGGTGTCAGCAGGAAGCTGCACCCATGTGGTCACAGAGGCAGTGTTAAGAGATGTACCAGGGGCCAGATGCTCAGCCCTTAAAGTCTTCCTGGACCTCCTGGCTCAAGCTGCCCATGAGGTAGTTCTGGCTGTGTCCCAGCTCACACCTGGAGGGGCTCTCCATTCTTGCAAGGATCCCAGCTCAATGGAGATCTACACAAAGAACTCAACTCACTTGGTTCCCCTGAACCTCAGTCTCATGAAGTCTTATGGAGTCATCATGCCCATGGCTTTGAGTGGCTTTGAATCCTTAAGGAAAACAAGTTGATGAGAGTCCAAAATATGGTTGGATAGGATGAATGAACTTTTGGCTGGAATGCCAGTTATATAGGGACAGTCATAATATTCCATTATTTTCTAACCTGACTGTATCAACAAAGATCTCTTCAAGTAGATTTAATTATTGGCCTGTACAAAGTTTTCCTTTTCAAGAAAATCCTACTGCAACATCATCTTACACTCCATGAAAAATGGTAAACTGCATGTACAAATAGCCAGGTGACATTTGAATTGACACTGCCAAGAGCATGAATGTGATAGAAAGCTACCTGGAGAACCAAAGAATCATCCTTAGTTAAAATCTTGGGAATGGAAAGTGTCTCTACCTGTTGTCCAACTTAAGCTCCTCTGAAAAACTGTAATGCAGACAAATTTTCCAGCTTGTCTAGAGAAGTTCAACACCAGAGTGAATTCTGATGTATCTGGTATTCATCCTTCTAGAGCAAGTGGCTATATTTAATGAAGACAAAGGACAGAGGAACTTGCTTATATGGAATTCAAATCCTAGATCTGGAAACATTTTCGATGGAAGAAAATAGGAAATGTGAAAACTGCTATAAGCTATATTGTCAGCTAACGGTCGGAAAGTACCTGATATTTCCAAACTGGGACCTGGTAAGGAAGATCATAATCCTTCCAGTGGAGATTCAAATCAAAGAGCAATCATTAATGATCTAGACTATCGGAAATAATCTAGACCAGTGGTTCTCAAAGTGTGGTCCTTAGACCAGCCGCATCAGCATCACCTAGGAGCCTGCTAGGTATGCACAGTCTCGGGCCTCACCCCAGATCTTCTGCATCAGAATCTGCATTTTAAGGAAATCCCCAGGTGACTGGTATGCATGTTAAAGCTTAAGAAGCACTGATTTAGAGAGACTATTCCTAAAATGATTAAACCAAGCATTCCACTTAAGATATGGGGGTGGTTTCACAAAATGGAACTGGTGAGTGAAATGAGACCTCTCCCCACTGGAAACTGTTTCAGAAGATTCAAGATTGGGGCCTCATTACATTAAGAGTGCACATTCTGGGGTCAGACAGGTTGGTTAAAATCTGGCCTAGTTTTACTTCTGAGTATCTGTGTGACCTTCTGCAAGCCAATCTCTCTATGCATAGCATCAGCTACTACTGTATAAAGTTCTTGCTGCTCTACAGTTTTAAAAATTCAGTGAGATTAATCTCTTTCGAATTTAGCTCGGTGCCTGGCACATGTAAAGCTAAATAATTACAATGATTTTTAATATTCTCCCAAGCATACAAATGATCAATATAGGCTCAGAAAATGTTCTCTTGCTGTAGGGATATAACATGATTCTCTTTTGAATTTGGGATATGAAGCATTTGAGAAGCTCACCTTTCTCCTTAGGCATCTATAGTTGCTGTTAATGCCCATGGTAGAATCGGGACTGTGGCAATGAGGAATGTGAACCCACCTACTTCCGATCTGGAGAACAGGCAAACAACCTCACTATTTAGCCAGGTTTTTGAAATACATACCCTGTGTCCCCCCTACCTCCTCTAACACAAGTCTTTGGAATTTGCACCTGGATTGCCTCCCGATACTACAAAGCAGAGTTTTAGTTTGTTCAACTGTGTGCTTATGCCAGGATAGATGTGGCAGTTCAACATTTTCAGGGTAAAAACAAGGTTTGCTGGTTATTTCCTTGTTACGGAAAATACAAAGCAACACTCGGGTTGTATGTAAATGCCCTTTGGTTATAAGTGAATACTTAAAACCACAACATGTAAAATCCCAGAAGTCATGTCAATGATGGCAAGGCTTGCCACCTCCCACTATGCCACCCTCAATTAAAAAGCAAAAAAAAAGGAAAAAATGCTAGCGATGAGACAGGAGGAAGAGACAGTGTGTTTATGGAAGGGAATCAGACACCCAGCCTTTGGTTACCTTCGCAGAGCAGGAGCGCCTGCTCCACATTGCTTTTTGGAGCCGCCAGATCAAGTGCACGTTTACCCTGAGCATTTCTGAGCTTCAGGTTAGCCCCATAGTCGGTCAGCAGGTGGATGACCTCCACACTGGACTGCCTCGCTGCGGTGTGCAGGGGGGTGTCCAGCCATTGGCCACGATCGACACTAGCTCCTTAACAAAACACATGGCCACATTTCAACATGTTAACGTAAAACACAAAGAGCCACAAATGTGCAGTGCTATGACATATTTCGCAAATCTTTGAAAATATATGACTTAAGCCTAGAACCTCGGCAATGCCTACTAAGACCATTTCAAAATATTTTAATGAGAAAAAATGAGTTTAAATATTTTTATTCATTTTAAATGCTTTACTTGCTTTCCTATACAAACAGTGTGACATACAAAATAAAATATTTGAGACCCCTGTTACGTAGTTATTATGTTTTTGGCAAAAGAAAACTCTAAATTTATTTAGTATTTATATTATTTGGGGTCAAGAAAAAAAGATTTCTGAATTTACTATAGGGAATAGTAAATGATTAGGAATGAAAAAGACAAAAAACTTCTTGAAGATAAAACTTCTCAACTAAAAGTTCTTACTACGACCTCCATTTTTTTTTTTTTTTTTTTTTGGTCAGGGTCTAAGTTTGTTGAATCTTTAACCAAATAAGAGTTTCGAGATATTTTACTTTTCCCTGGACTCTCAGTTTCTGTACATGCTTTTTAGAATTTTTTAAAAAATGACCAAATAACTTAGCAGGATAGATGTAAAATAGTCTGTGACAAATGGCTGTTGTTTTTACTGTCCAGCATCTTCCTGGTAACCACACCTCAATTTGCCTCCAGGGAACCACCCTCTTATGATTCCCAGTTCCTGTTTCCAGCGAAGCCTAATAACTGCAGAGTAGGCTGAAATCTAGGCCTAACCCCATCGCCTTATTGTATTCCCTCGGCCACCATGAGGGGTTCAGAGATGGGCATGTGACTCACAAAAAGCCAATGCTCTTTTCTTGCTGTGTACAGCTGAGGAGAGCTATAAGCCCAGGTGTTGCTGGCAGCCATCTTGAGACCACCAGGGAGAACAATACCAGGTAAATGGAGCCAACATCAAAAGAAGCAGAACTGAGAAATACAGACATTCATTTCTCTGGAGAACTTCTGCTTTTAGCGTTCAAACATCAAATGCCATCAGAATTTTTTCCAGCCTGACAAGAATTTCATCTTTGAAGTTGTAGAAAACCAACAATGTTAACAGGTTCTTTTCAGGAAAAGATTTCTGGATCTGGAAATTACCTAATTCCAGAAGTTTCTTCACACAGTCTACCCTGTGGTAGGTGCAGGCCACATACAGGGGGGTTCCGAGCTGAGGCACCTCTTGGTCAATGTTAGCATTATTTGCCAGAAGAATCTCCATGCACTCTCTGTGACCTGGTGGGAAACAAGATCACCTCACTCAAGTAAGGGACATATTGAATATTCACGGAATTCTAGGATTGCTTATCTGAAATGGGCTTTACAAATAACCTAGATCTCTTTTTGTAGCAGGAAAAAAAACCTTTGTTTCTAGAAATCTTAGGTAGAAACTCCCACGACAAAACAAATCAAAAGAGGAGCATGTTCATGTTTCCCCACCCATATTCCTTTTTGCAGCCCCTGGGGTAACTCCAACTAAACTGAGGGCTCCAAGGAGCACAGTTGAAATCACTCTCTAGGATGAAGCCACCTTTTTACAAATGGAAGTGATGCGATCCCGAGGGTAAATGACTGACCCTATTACTACTCTGAAAAGCCAGTGCTGAAACCCAAGTGAACCCTGTCCCCTCTCCATTACAAATCTCTCATCCTCTTCTTCACCCATGCTTGTGAGATTGGGTGTGTGGCCTGCAACCTTATTTTGGTCAGCCTGAAAGACACCTATGAGAATGAATAAAAAGTCTCAAGGATAGAACATATTTAAATACACTTTCAAATTCAGTGGCTAACAAGAACTATGTAAGCAAGCATTCTCCTTCGGGAGTTTGCCCAATGAAGAGATAGACATGATTAATTTGCAGCATATTCATGCTTTGTTCAGGAGGGAATGCTTGATGGGAGCTTGCAAAGAGTTAGTTCTCTTTGAAGTTTTAAATGTTTCCCTTAAAAAATCTTATCATCACTAATTAATTTACCAGCCTTTTCTTTATAGATAACATAAAAGCAAGCTTCATCCTAGACCTGACTGATTTATCACAAATTCTGGATTGAGTATAAATAGGTATTAAAATATACAAGCTAGGAGTCTGTGAATTCAAATTATTTGTTCACATAAGTAAATATTAAACCTGGATTATAGCATTATATGTCAAGGTATTGACTCAGACTATGACTCAGCCTGTTCACAGAGGTTTAAAGCTCTAAGAATCCAGAAATAATACCTAGTTAGTACCTAAAATTGCTTGACAAATATCGAGTATCTAGTAAGTATTTTTGCATAATTCTTGTCTTTTTTCTTTTGAAGAACAAGAAATTGAGCCTAGTTTGAGTCAAATCTCAGTAAGTTTTAAAAATGAATATATAAAAGTTAAATGATTAGCACTAATATAACAGTATGTAAACTAATGAATTTGCTAATCATTTTTCCATTCTGTGGATGTTGGTCCTTATCATGCTTTTATAATACAGACAAAAATAAAGACACATGAATTGTGTGTTTATGATAAGCATATATATGTTTTGTAGGCACATAGATACCAAGCAATCAATACATAATCAGCCAAACACTGCAGAATTACTTAAGTAATTCAAACCATTCCCAGCATTTATCCATTTTTAAACATTTGGATGGAAATACAAATAACGTTAATTTTTACTTCAAATCAATATTAAAATTTTTTGAAAAGACTTTCATGTCATTTCTAAAATAGTTCATTACTCTACAATTTAAAGGACTTACTTGATGTTTGGGAAATGACTAATATCAGTTATCAATAAATATTAATTAAATACATTTAGGACATTGAAGACATAGATACACCGAGATTTGGGTCTTTTGTATCATTTAAAGTAATCCAGTAGAAAAAAATTTCCAAGTGATATGTTTAGTAACCTGGGGCAAATCTTTCATTGTTACCTTTTGAAATAAAAACTTTCATCCCCAATTACACCAGTAAAGATCACTATTCTAGAGTGTTTTAACTTCTCCATTGAATCTGATCTTGATATAAGAGAATAATGCCCCCACTGGGTATCACCAAAATGTTGCTCTTCAGGTGTGACCTTTGACAAATGCCCTTGTTCTTTCAATGGCATTTTCTTGTTCATGTCTAGTCTGTACCTATAGTTTTTAAATTCCTTAAATTTACTTTCCCCCCTCATTTCAAAAGTAACTGACAATACAAGAGTCTAGGTCAACTTCAAGATTTCCAATGCCATTCTCTGTAAAGTTGCAACTTGTTTTTTTCAATGACTATGACCTTGAAGTCATCAGCTCATCTAGAGTGTATTACTCGTTGTGGACAATTACATTTACTGTTCTATTAGAGGTAGTATCAGCCTTGGCTTTTAGACACTTTCATAATTTATTTTAGCTTAGTGGTTGGTGTTTTATGGGCTTTGGGGGACGAACTGTTCCTGTCTACTAAGGACAGAGACATAAGCACAGCACAATTCATGGAAATCACAACTGCTATCTTGGCTGCACAAGCTGCCAATAAAATACCAGCAAAGGGGCTCAGGAAAGGTCTGCTAAGAAACTGTCCCCAGGAAATCGAACATCTGAGACAGCAAGACATTCCAAGGTTATAAGAAGATCTGCTTCATGCCTCAGGGGTACTTCCTGAAGATTTACAAGTTCAAGTTACTACTGTGGGATTTCTAAGCCACACATATTTTAATGGTGAGGAAGATCCAGGCAACCCTTGCCTAACTAACACTAGACCATTGATTGATGCAGACTGGCTCATCAGTGTTTTGTGTGCATTGTGGTGGCTTATTTACCTCTCTTCACTGCCTCATGGATGGGTGAAGACAGGTGCACCTCGAGCTGGGCCTGGGCTCCGAACTCCAGCAGCACATTGACACACGCAGCACTGCCACTACAGCAAGCATTGTAGAGGGGCGTGGCTCCGTGAACCGTCACGCCATTGACCTAATGATGGACAAAGAGAGACCCAGAGGATTTGCTGCTTCATTCTCACCATCTCCAAGTGTGTACTCCTATGTATCTGCCTGGAGAAGTTTCCCATGCTGGTGAATGAGCGAGGGAAATCCACATCTTTACAGTAACATTATGAAACCTCATGAGGTTTTGGGGTGGATCAAGTGAGTTACTATATAGTAAACACTTAAGACATTGCCTGCTACCCAGTAAGCACTAAATAAACACTTGCAACAACAATTATTTCCATTTTCCACTAATGAGGACCTGACTACCCCTCCCGATCATGAACAAACATGGCAGGAACCAAAAGTACTAGAGAAATCGGCTAGCTTATGGTCCCCAAATCTATGTTTCCAAAAAATCTCCTCGGCAATTCCCCACAGTTCCACTATCTTTCTTGCCACAATTCTCCTCTCTGATCCACTGTAATCCATACAAATTACACATGCCAGCTGTCACTCCTAAAGATATGATGGCCAAGCCAAAGGCACATAGAAAATAGGCATCAACATAGTGTCTCCAACCATCCTCAGCACATTGTAGAGATGTGGGAGGCATGTGAGAACAATCAGGGCTAGGAGGCATCTTTGTGTATCAACAACAGATTGGAAAGAACATCTAGGACCATGGCATTCTAGTGGAAAGGCTCTGATATGACTGAAATGTAGGATAATGGGGGTTTGATGTCAAACCATTTTGCCTCAACAACTACGGGAAGATGTGTGTGATAATCAGGATTCTAATAAATTTCCTTGCTTCAGAAACAAAAATGATTTGTCTCCAGGGTTCCAATATAACCCCCATTAGTTTGGAAAGTTAAAGATAAGATGCTAAGATGGCAGAAACAGACAGACAGGGAAAATGTGTGTAAGTTCATGCACTAGGGATTTCTATCCTATTTATATTTTTACTAAAAATATTTGGTGGAACCGGTTTAATTTGTGTTTTACTAAGTATTATCCTCATCCTCAGTCTAGGAAGTCGTCATCTTATGTGATTTCCTATGTTTCTCTCTTAGTTCATGTCAGCAAACGTACATGGAGCACCTACCAATGTTTTGGAAACAATAGTAAGACAATTGCCTCTCCTTGAATAGGTTGAATTCTATTGGGGAAGACAAACACAGAAAGAGATCATTTTGATATAATAATGAATGCTTTAGATCACTATGGAAGCAGGACAAAGGAGCGGATAGAGAAATACTTAGGAAGTAAAATTAGCAGGCTTTTGTGATTAACTAGATGGGGAGATGGAAGAAATAGGATGATTTCCAGGTTTGGAACTTGGGAGACCAGGAGGATGTTTCACCTGGTCTCTGAAATTGGGAACCCAAGATGAGAAGCAGGTGCCAGAGGGAAGAACATGATAAGCACAGTTTGCATTGAGTTTGTGGTGTCCCTGGGACCTCCAATTATGGCGGGACTCTCTACTAATTGACTATATTTCTCTTACTCCTTTTCTCATTCTGATTTAAATGTTAAATGGTTTGATAAAGTATTTATTGGCTGTTCCCTTATAAAATTGACAAAGACAAGAAACTATGACTTATTTTTCTCTTTGTCCCTCACAAAATCTCTCTGACCTGAGATCGTTTATCATTTCCTGCCAACACTCTGCCTGTGACTCCAGTCGTTTAGCTTGAAAGGAAATGGCCCTCACATAGCCTCGCCCTCATCATTACCCCTAGCTGACTAAGTGGTAACTTCAAGAAGCACTGCCTAATGGAAATGCCTGAGCATGAGGACATCAGAAAAATTAGTTTTGCAAGAAAGCCTTTATGTTAGTTCTACACATAGAAACCCAACTTCTCTATAAAACACAAAGAAAATCATCATTAAGCACTTAAAAAACAGCTCATAAAACAAAGAAAGCAAGGACTGAGTTAAACAACAAAATTAGCAACAAAACAACACCTGGAAACTAAATGCAGGTGTCATTGAGTTTTTTTTTCCAGAAGTTGTAATTTTATAATTCTGATGTTTGTATTATATACAGCACCTCAGTCACTCTTTGGAAAAAGTTAGGATATACGTTCCAAATAGGATAAATTTTAATTTCGTGGGTTTTTTCCAATGTATTATTTATTAAAAACTCATTTATTTTGATAATTTTGCTCAATAAAAATAGTTGTTGATTTAAGGTATTGAATTAAGTGTTTTTGATTGCTCTTTTAAAATTTGTTCTTTTTAATGTCTTACAATAAAGATTTTTTTAAAGTCAGCATCACCATTTTGAAATATTCCCGTGAGTCACTATATCTGAATGTGCACACATTGGGGTTAGGCTGATGAGAAAGCAGCAAACCTGAATGATTCCGGATCTGTGCGTGGATGGGACCAGCCCTGCCCATACCCACAGCGAGGGAGCGGTCTGGGAGGCAAAGTCTCTTAAGATGTTAGCAGACGCACCTGTGCAGACTGAACCACACTGGCAGGGGCGGTACTCACATGTGCACCATTTTCCAATAAGGCTTTAGCACAGGCCACATGACCTCCAAGGCACGCCTCGTGGAGAGAAGAGACCCGGTTAATTGTCACAAGGTTCACATTGACGCCCTATCATTTGGAGAGAAGAGAGTTAAATGCTTCATTACCGATGGCCGTGAAAGCAATGTTATTCAACATGTTTCTGAAATTTTCATGGTCTGCGGATATAATAGTAGCACCACATAGAGAAAAGTAGAGGTTATGACCAAGGCGTCTAAACACAGTGCAGGAGCCTCATGTTCATTTATTCAGCAAATGCTCGTTCAGCATTCTGAGCTAAGAAATGTGCTAGGGCCTGGTTCTTCAGAACTTATGACATGAGTCTCTCTCCTCCCAGAGCCTACTGGAAGGCAGAAATGAAAAACAAAAGAGCAAGAATATTGCTATACTGGAAGCATGTTCAAACTTCATTTGGGAGATGAGATATGCTTGAATCTGGCTTGAGGAGTAAAAAAAATAACAAACTTGGCAAATGAGGTAGTATTTTAGCAAATGCTTGAAGCATAAAAAGTTTCAAGCTAGGAAAGCAAAGAAAGGATCTGCCATTAAGAAGGAACAGAAGATGCAAATGTCTAAAGTGACAGGAAGTGTGGCTGGAGCCAGATCATGAAAGGCCTTGATTTCCAAGCAGGAAGTGCATGTCTTAGAGGGAATGAGGCACCTATGAAATCTGTTAGGCTGTAGAAAGTCTGGAGCTAATAGAGTAGCTGTTTTAGGAGAAGTCCACTGGTAGCAGCATGGAGGGTTGATTGCAGGAACAAAGTTGCAAGACTGAAGCAAAAAGAGCCACAGAGATGTGGCTATGAGTCCAGGAACAGGTGGGTGTGGACAGCGGTGGGTATGAGGGGTAGGTGACAGACTGCATGGACATTCAGGAGGTAGAAC
>RJWJ010039966.1:0-14191 GCA_004363605.1 Indri indri | reverse complement strand
GGAGCATTGCTGAGAGGCAGCATGAGCAGGAGACAGAGAAGAATCAGGTTTGGCACGGTCTCAGGGGTGCGGTCGCAGTGAAGCCTGACTGGAGCAGGCTGGGGGATGACCAGCTCATCAAACTCATCTTCAGGAGGATCGAGGACCTACACATGTGAGGCAGATAAGCAAAACATCTTCACAACAGCAGGCTTGGAAAATATTTTTTAAATGACATAAAAGCACAACCATAAAGGAAAAAATTAATAATTCAATTTATTAGAATCACTAACTTCTGTTCATTAAAAAGATCCCACAAAGAGAAAGAGGCTACAAATAAGAAGATTTTTAGAATACTATCAATTAATTTCTACAACCAGTAGAAAAAATAAAGTAGAAAAATAGCCAGGTGTGGCAGCTCACGCCTGTAATCCCAGTGACTCGGGAGGCTGAGGCCAGAGGATCACTTGAGACCAAGAGTTTGAGACCAGCCTGAGCAACATATCGAGACCCCCATCTCTAAAAAACATTTTAAAAAAAATTAGCCAGGCCTAGTGGTAGATACCTGCTGTCCCAACTACTCAGGAGGCTGAGGCAGGAGGGTCGCTCAAGCCCAGGAGTTTGAGGCTATAGTGAGCTATGATCATACCACTGTACTCCAGCCTGGGTGACAGAGCAAGGCCCTGTCTCTAAAAACAAACAAACAAACAAACAAATAAATAATAGGGAAAAAGGCTTGGACAACACTTCATTTCAGAAAAGGAATCCTAAATAGCTAAACACATAAAATATGCTTATATCATAGTTGAGAAAATACATATGAAAGCAATGAGAAGATACCACTTTATACACAACTAGCAAAAATTAGAAGAATTGCTGAGAATATGGAGCAACCATCTCATAAGGCTGAAGATGCCATAGACCTGGTGCTTCCACTCCCAGGCCCCTAAGGCCTCATACATGTGCAACCAGGAAAATGTACACAGCAAATGTAATAACAAAAACCCAGAAGCCCCAATGCCGATCAACAGTAGACGGGATAAGCAAGGTCTCCTAAACTCATGCAATGACAGTGAACAGCAGGAGTTATCCAACTACGGTCTGTGGGCCAAATCCAGCCCTCTGCCTGTTTTATCAGAGCACAGCCCATTTGTTCATTACTTACTGTGTGTGTCATTACAACATCAGAGTTGACTACTTATGACAGAGGCCTTATAAGCCCACAAAGCCTAAAACATGTCCTGTCTGGCTTCTGCCAGACAGAAATGAAAATGCATTAATTATAGCACCGTGCAACAAGAAGCGTGCATCTCAGAAATATTGCCTAAAAAAATCAAGAGGCAGAAAAATAGATAATATAATTTCTTTTAAAACTAAAAAGCAGGATATCATTAGAGATACAAATAAATGGTAAAACTATAAAAAGGGCAAAGGACGGCCGGGCGCGGTGGCTCACACCTGTGATCCTAGCACTCTGGGAGGCTGAGGTGGGAGGATCGCTTGAGGTCAGGAGTTCAAGACCACCCTGAGCAAGAGCGAGACCCCGATTTTATTTCTCTAATAAAAATAGAAAAATTAGCCAGGAATGGTGATGCATGCCTGTAGTCCCAGCTACTTGGGAGACTGAGGCAAGAGGATTACTTGAGCCCAGGAGTTTGAGGTTGCTGTGAGCTAGGCTGACGCCACGGCACCCCAGCCCAGGTGACAGAGCAAGACTCCCTCTCAAAAAAACAAACAAACAAAAAAAAGGCAAAGGAAAAACAAAGTGAAATCCAGGACAGTGGTTGCCTCTGAGGTGGAGAAGAGGGAATGAAAACATGGAGAAGTGCAGGAGGAACCTCAAAGGTAAGGGTAATTTTGCCTCACGCTGGGTGGAAGGTGTCAGTATTCTTCATGCCTGACATATGTTTTTGACAAACAACAAGGGTTGTCCTCGAAAATATGTTATTCCCTTCTTCCATACTAACAGAGTTTTAGCTGGGTACATGGTATCCCAGGTAACGGCTACAATTCCCAGACTCCCTTGCAGAGAGGTGCGACCATGTGACTAGCTTCCACCAATGGGCTGTGAATGGAAGAACACAGGTGTGCTACTTCTGGTCCTGCCCTTCAGATCATCTGGCGTAGACTCTTCCTCCCAGTGGATGTCTGTGAGATGGAAAGAATTGAGCGTCCACAAGTGAGAGCCACATGCTGAGGATGGCAGAGCTGCCAACCAGTCCTGGATCGGCCGTCTGCAACCTTTGCAGTGTTACGTGAGAAATGAGAGAGAACTAAACTGCTACCCTGCTCAAGCTTCCGGGTTGTTTTTGGTTTAGTTTGTTTGTTTGTTTTTCCCTAAGTCACTTTGTGGTTTTTTTTTTTTTTTTTTTTTTTGAGAGAAAGGGAGTCTCTTTGTTACAGAAGCTTAGCCTCACCCTACCTAATATAATATACTATAAATATTTCCCTGGATCTATTCAATGTTTACTTTTTTTAAAAAGTTTTTTGACAGAGTGAATGGGGTTTAAGGAAGTGAATACAGCAAGTGCTGTCAGCACCATTGGGAAGTTTTGTTGAGAAAGGGAGTGAGATTAAAGTAGCAGCATCTGGATGGAGATGAAAGGTCAAAATACAGTGTGGGTTTTAAAATTAATTTTGTTTTCATAATATCTGCATGCTGATGAAAATGATCCAGTGGTGAGGAAGAATATGATGATGCTGGAAGCAGAGACGAGCCTATTGATATAAGAGTAAAGTCTTTATCAGACAGGAGAGTGATTCAGAGCACAGGAGGGGGACTGGCTTTTGTTAGGAGTGAAAACATCTGTGTTCTGGCAGGAAGAAGGCAGAAGACATAGACACACAAACCGGTAGGTTTGGATTCAATAGTAGGAGAGTAAGAAATGCTTGACTTTCTATTTTCTCAAGGAAATGTGAAGCAAGATCACCAGCCGGAGGGGGAAGAGAGGCTATGGGAGAGTCCAGGCTGCCTTCTGGATCCCAGAAGAAAATCATTTTTATAACATGATGAGGAATATGTATCTCAAACCCGCAATCAACATCAGCCTTCATGGCGTAACTCTACGGGCTTTCCCTGAAGACTGGGAGCAAGATGATGATGGCACTATTTTCACTCCCATTTTACAGAGGAGGAAAGGGAGGCTTACAGAGGCTTACGTAAGTAACTTGCCCAAGGAACTGACAAGTGGCGAAACTGAGGTTTTATGGGGTCTACGTGACCACTGACCCTGTTATCCAATGCACGCAAATGCCGAAAGCTCCCAGTGAGCAGTAAGAACAGTTCAGCACAGACAAGATCATCTCCTCGTCTTCACTCAATCAACACTTCCCAACCAGAGGTCGCTGTGGCCGAGTGGCCCAGAGCTTCAGTGCACACGAGAGGATCTTGTGAGCTGTCAGGGGTGTGTGTGTGTGTGTGTGTGTGTGTGTGTGTGTGTGTGTGTGTGTGTGTGTGTGTGGTGTGGGGAGGGGGTGTGCAGAATGGAAAGTGGTTCTGGAGGGATACAAACACACACTGGAGTGCTCAGGTTGTAGTTCAATACTATTCTCTGAAATAATTGAGAGCTGTTTTTTTTTTTTTCAAAACACTAATATATTTTGGAAAAGAAAAAGAATTTTTAAAGGCAAGCCATCTCTCATTCCTTTTCTTCATTCACGGGGCCAGAAAAGCGGCGTTTCTGGCATGGGCTAGAGGCAGAATACTCTATAAATACAAAGCCATTAAATCCCATGCAGCGGGAACCTGAGCAGGGCCTCCTTTTAATTTCCTGACATGAGCTGGCCACTAACCCAATTACCCAGAATCCCCGGAGGAGGCCTGCGCCTTCCCAACAAGCACAAAGAGAGAGTGGGAGCATATTGCATGGATGTCAGCCCGGCTTTCACTGAAATCAAATATCTTTTAGAAAACACTTGGGGAAAGGCAGGCAGGGGCTGACGGGGAGGAAACAGAGTGGGCCTGGGAGGCCGGTGGCTTGAGGGAGTGAAGTGAGGTGAGAAGGTGAGGTTTGTGGGGACGAGTTGAAATCCCGGAGCTGTACTGCAGACTTGGGGAGCATCCTACGAAATGCAATCAATGGCTTTCCAGGGTCCTTCCGGATGAGGGGCCGAGTTAGCCCACAGCCCAGCCAGGCTGTGAGGCCTGCCTCATCCTGATCCTAGAACCCAGAGAGGGGGCCAGCTCAAGACAATGCCACCCTCTACGATTCCCAGCAGCAAACCCAGGAAGGAAATCAGGGCGGCTGGACACCAGCTTGCCTCACCACACACAAGGGGCAGGCTGCTGAAAAGTTGAGTGTAAATGAGACCAATTTTGAACCAGTACTTTAACGCACCCAAGGAGCTGATATCTCTAAGTCATCCCACGGTGGATTTTGCCAACGAGTTGTCCCATCTGGTGCCCACCTGGACCTGGCGGTGGAGACGGGTATCACAACATCCCTGCTCTGCAGGTGAAGCAATGGTGCAGCAGGAGGTAACACCACGCGGCAGGGACACCGGTCAGCCGGGAGTAGAATGCGGGCCGCCAACTCCGCACCCAGTTCAGATTCGGTAGTCAATTTTTAATAGAGAACAATTACTTTTTTCCCTGAAAATGCAGATTTTCAGATAATAGATTTGCTTAAAGCAAAACAGACCCCTGGACATCTCCTGTGGTCCACAGTGGGCTCTGGTCCCGGGACAGTGCGGGAGGAAGGCACAGGGAAGCAGCGCGGCTCGGCCCGACCACATGAGCAGTAGTCTCCCCAGCCGGGACCCCTGAGCCGCTGCGGCCTCACGGGACAGGGTGAGCCAGAGGAAGCCCCAGGTCTGACCTCTTCCCCGGCAGTTGCCGGTCCCCCAAACATGATTGTTTCACTTAAGAAAGCAGAGCTGCTGAGTGGAAGAGGGGAAGCGGCGTTCTGACGGGTAGGCGGTGGCAGGGACAGGGCAGAGGCATTCGCCGTCTCCTTCTCCAGCTTTCCCCCTCCAGAAAGACTCAGGGCCCACACCCCTGGGCCCCCAATACCCCCCAACACCACAGGCCCACTGTGGGACCTAAAGCAGGGGAGAAGTTCCTGGAAAGGGTGAGGTCTGCCTTTCAGAGTCAAGTTGGAGTCTGAGGAAGACAGAGCGGGGCCTGGGCCCTGCCTGCAGAGCCAGGAGGGACACCCGAACAAAAGCGGGAGCCGGGGCAGCTGCCAAGAACCCCCGCCTGGCAGGGACCCAGGCTCCTGAATGAGGCGCTCCTCCTAAGGGGGCCGGTCCCCACGGAGCTTCAGATCCCAGGATCTCACCAGGGCTCTGCGGGGGACAGAAGCTGAAGGAGGCTGTCTGCTTTGTCCACACTTGGGAGCCTTTGTGTCATCTTTCCCCTTTGGATTTAGACCTGCCAGCACCGGCAGGGAGTGGGGGCGGGAGTGTGCCGGTGAGTGTGCCTTCCTCCTTCGGGCAGAGCTCCTCAAGGGCCTTTTGGGCTCAAAATGTCTACCCAGATCCCGCCAACAGCCTGGGACGCCCCAGCTGCCTCCCGAGGTACAGGCCATCAACCACAGGGCTGTTTTTACGGCGTGGGGGGATGTCACCATGGGGCTCACCCTGCACGCCCTCCCCACTTGAGGCAGCACAGGCCTTGGGCCGCGTCCTCCCAGCACCCCCGACACCGTCATCCCGGGCCACACAGCGCCCATCTCGCTTCTCGTACAAGTGCCAGTCTGGATGCGAGAGCCACTGCAGCCCATCAACTGAGTGCGTGGCCGTCCCCTGCCCTGCCATCCGTGCAGCCCCCTCCCCACCACCCCCTTCCTGGGGAGCCACTAGAAAGTACCCCCAACTATTCCCAGCACTGGGTGGCCCTAAAGAGGCTCTGCTCAGCACTGCAAGACGGTCCAGGGATCGAGTGGTGGTCCCCTCTCCACACCCCCACCCTCGACCTATGCCCTGGGGGTGACACAGCACGGAGCAAGGAGGCCGTAGGCCCTGGGCCAGCCCCGCTCAAACAAGCGGGTGACTGAGGGTGGGAGCCTCGTCTCACCCCCAGCCGTGCAGGGCTCAGTTCTGTCACCCTTAAGATTCTGGGGAATATTGGTAACAGTGAGAAGCTTCCTGTTGCTCTAAGTTCCACAGATGCTATAAAGTAACCAAAGAGAGGCTACACACCCCAACCAGGGGAGTCGCTGGACAGCCGGCCCCCTCTGACCCGGTGTCTCACACCCAGAAGAAAGTGGCAGCTCCGTCTCTGGGACTTACGAGTCTCTCCAAGGCTAGAAACCCTCAGGTTCCCACAACCACCTGGAGCGGGAAGTCGTGAGACCAGCACTAAGGCATGCATCTGTGGGCCTCTGTGCCTCAGTTTCCCCCTCTGCGAACACCAGGAGGCTCTGAAGCAGAAGGAAGAGCCTGGTATAGGCAGGGGCAAGACCAAAATTGTGCAGTCAAAATGAACCAAAACCAAAGCCCATAGACAGTCTCTCGGCAGGTCCAATACAGCCCGTTCTTAATCTGGAAAGAGGGCCCCTTCTTCAGCTGAGACCCCAATGAAGCAGCTGACCTATGTCTAGCAGCGGAGGGGTCCTCTCCATCGCAAAGGGGTTAATGAAGTGATCAATGAGAAATGCGTTATGAGAGATGAGAGATGAGAAAGGCCAAAGCGCTACGTAGACACAAGCAGCCTCAGGGCCTGCTTCGAGAACTTCTGTGTTATGGGGACAGATGCTGGGCTGAGCTGAGGTGAGTCGGGGGTAGCCGGAATGGAAAACGGAAGTCGGGGCTCCAATTTCCACAGCACACTGAGGTCCAGGTTGTCATACTGACAAAGCATCACAACCCCCTCCCCAGAGGACGCTGGGAGAGGGCTGGGAGGGGTGACCCTGGGCTCCCAAGGTGGGCTCCCCAGACTTCCCCCTCCTGGTGCGGGTCTGCACCCCAGGCCTGCCCCTCCCTGTTCCCTGGGGTTCCTCCTGATCACCCTGCACACCTCTTTTCCTGCCTCCTCCCGCTTCTAGAAGGATCCCGGGCCCAGAAGCTTAAAAGCTGATCTGTAAGAATTTCCACTGGCTCCTCTGGAAGCTGGAGAAGGGAGGGACACACACATGCACAGACACACACACACATACACACACATACACACACACACACACATACACACGGGACCCCCCCCTCCCCACCCCGCAAATGGTACTGAACGGGGTTCCTCAAACCAAACAGATCAGCAGGGAAAGCGAGGCAGGAGGAGACTCAGAGCAGCTGTCCACGTGTCACTTTCAGTTTTCTAGGAGCCACATTAAAGAAGGTAAAAGGCAACATGTGATGTTAATTTCACAATGTTTTCTTTAACCCGACATATCCAGAATATTATCGTTTCTGTATGCAATCAAGTTATAAAGATGAGCACTACCAGGTTTTATACTGCTTTTTACGGTCCTATGAAGTCCTCTAAACCTGGCGCATATGTCACACAGAGCACATCTCAGCTGGGACCGGCACTCAGGAGCCACGTGCTACTTGTGGCTGCCACTCCAGACCGTGTGGCCCTGGAGACAGAGGCCACGGGGGAGAAAGGAGGGGAAGAAAAGACGAGAGAGGGTGCAGGGAGGGCCAGAGCCATGTCCTGTCCACTGCCGGACAACAAAGGCTGTTCTTCGCAGGTGAAGGGAACACGATTTATCATTCTGGGCCTTAATGTCTCTGCCCTTTTCAGCCTCAAAGCCTCGAGGCCTCTCAAGCCTGCCCCTCCCAGGGTGGAGAGGGGGCTTGCCCCCAAAGGAGGGCCTTCCCAGAGCGCCCCAACTGTCTGGGGCCCAGGTGGAGCCAGGAGTCCCCAGAGATCCTCACTGGAGAACCTCCAACTCCCGCCTCCCTAAAGGAGCGCTGCGGCGGGTGGCCGACTGGTAGCGTGCGGGGGAAGATGGCCCCTGGGTGGGCCTACCCTGGGGCACAGTGCACGTGTGTCGCCCTGGGGAAGGTCCATGGCTTGGGGGTATCTCACAGGGGCCTGGAACTGCCCAGAGAGAGGAGCCTCTTACCTTCCTTCAGCATCCCCACTTTGAGGCATTTCATGAAGCGACAGGCCTGGCAGGACTTGCGCCTCCGCTTGGTGATCTCGCACTCGTTGGTGGCCGGGCAGCTGTACTCGATGTTCCCTGCAACCAGACACAGAGAGCGTTGCCAGGTGCCACCGCCCACGGCCCAGTGAAAGGCTGGATGGGGATTAATTAGCCAGACCCACAGCTCCCCCGCCCTGGGGGTCCCCCAGGGAAGGGTTCTCAAAGTAGGTGCTCCGAGGCGCTTATCGGAATGCTCTGAACTCTCTTCCACACGGAAGTAGGGTGGGCCAGGCAGCCGCTTGGAGAAACACTCTACAGAGGATAGTCCCCCACCGTTTTGAAGCCACTACTGGCCTGGGACATCAAAACTCACTGAGCCGGCATTTTAGCCCAGGAGGAGAATGCCTCCTATGCTGACAGACACCAGCGCAGACCACCACCACTCTGGCCTCAGCCTGGGCCCCCCGACACATGGAAAGAGCCTCTTGGGAACTCCGAGCCCACAGGGATCAGGCCTGGATTCTGCATCCACTGGGAGGCCCAGGCCACCCAGCCATGCCGACCTGGAGGAAATCACTTTCCTCTCACCACGTTGAAATGTCCTCCTCTGCAAACCAGTGTGATGTCTACACAACGCGGGATTAAGCAAGGCTACGTATGGAACATGGGGCTTTAACATTTGTGAAGCTCTATTCAACGCGAGGTGGTCATTTTATAAGCACAGTTCATACGGCAGAGGGAATTTGGGATTAATTCTCCAGGTCGCTCCTTAAATGGGTTATAATAATGGCTACTGTGAACCCGACCCCACGCTCCTGGGAGCTGTCGGCCCCCGAGGGCTGGACTGTCAGCAGCACAGAGGCAAGAGGAATGTGGTGAGTGACTGATCTACTCAGACCTTCCCAGTGGCAATTCAGGACGAAGGTACTAATATGCTACCCCCATTTTACAGATGAGAAGCCTGAGCTTGTCAAGTGTTTCT
This sequence comes from Indri indri, assembly GCA_004363605.1. NCBI lineage: Eukaryota > Metazoa > Chordata > Mammalia > Primates > Indriidae > Indri > Indri indri. Next base: position 5,203 of record RJWJ010039966.1, on the reverse strand, counting down.
GAGCAGTGTAAATGTACGGGTCTTTAGGCTGAGCTGAACTTCCCGTGCTCTGCGGGGCCACTGTCTCTTCTCAGGGGCTCTTCCTGGGAGGCTTCAGTCTGGTTGGGAGAGGCCATGGCTGCCTCTCTACCCTCTGCTCTCTGAACTGTCCACATTGATTTAACAAATACGCACTGAGCACCTATAACGTGCCTGGTGGTGGAAAGAAAGGGAGGGGGAGGGGCAGGGGGCGATTGAAAGCTACACATGAAAGCCAGCACGCCACAGTGCTCTTTTGCCATTGTGTCTCTTCCACTCTTGTCCCAAAGTCAGGGAGGTCTGCTGAGCCCGTGGTTTTCAGAGAACTGAATCTCTGATCTAGAACACATCTCTTGTTCCCGCCCTGCCCCCAGACAGCCACCTCCTGAGGGCGCAGGGAGAAGTTGGAGGCCTACCTGTCCTCTGAATCCTGCACACCACACCCCATTCCCGTTATGGCCATGACGGCTGAGATGCATTGTGCACCTCCTGTATGTATAACCTACATCAGTTCCCTCCGTCCTCACAAGGACCCTCGGAGGTAGGCACGTCACTGCCCCATTTCACAGACTAGGAAACTGAGACTTGGGGAGCAGAAGCGAGTTACCCAATGCCACACAGAGCCACCCTTGCATCTCGCAAGGAGCTTGGGGAAACTGGAAGTGCTGTCCCCCGAGGAAGGCCCGTGTTGCTAACCCAGCAGTGGAAGCAGTCTGGTGGCCAGCAGGGGAGGACACCATCCTTGGGCTTCCCTGTGCCGCAGCCTGCCCATGTGGGATATGGAAACCACGTCCTATTGCATTTTCTGGGGACAAGCACGAACCATGTTCCACCACTGACGGAGTGCTTCCAAGTAGCAAAATCACTCAGCGAGCTTCGTTGTCCCGAGTGCCCACAACAGCTCATGAGTATTCTTGTCCCCGGTTTTACTGGCGAGGAAACAGATTTCCCCAGAGCACCCTGGAGATCCGCGGGTGAGGGAAGGCTATTCTCTCTCTCTCAAATCCATGTGCCACCCTTCTCTCTGTCCCACTTCCTGCAGGGAGGAGGCTGGAGGATGGGAGGTGATGGGAAGGGGAAGGGGTGAAGATTCTGGGCCCTCCCCCTCTTGTATCTAACTCTAACCATTTCTTAGAGCACTTTAGCTTGTGTGGCTTCTCAGCAACTAGACTCAATATTCATAAGCATGATAAAATTAAGAAGATAAACAGAAAAGAGGAAAACACATGCATAAACAATGTATCCAAGTCTTTATCTTGGCTTAGAAGGACCTTGGCTTAGAGGGTCCTCGGTAGACCTTGGCCCCCACCCTTCCCCACCCCTCCCTCTCTTTCCAGCCTCAGTGTCCTGATTTCCTCCGCCCCCCACCCCCAGCACTCTGCATAATTATCAGTTCCTGGAACGTCACCTTCCAGGCCTTTGCTCCTGCAGCTTAGGACAAGTCCACCGTGCTCCCTCCAGCCCTGGCCTGCCCTACTTCTCCAGGTCCCACCGCGGAGATGCTCCTTCTCTGCGCTGACAATCCACTGCCGTCCCCACCACCGCCTGTGTCGTACCTGTCTTCCGCCCCCACCTAGACGGGCTCCTCTCTGTGGTCCAAGTGCCTGGGACCCCAAAGGTGCTGGACGCACGCTGAGTGAACACCGGCAAGGCTTGTTATGGAGCAGCTACTGTGCTGCTTTGTATATATTGATGCTTTAATTTTCCCAACCACCCTGGAGGTAAATATATTTCTCTCTATTTTACAGATGAGAAAGGTGAGCAGAGTCCAGGATGGGGGAGAGCAAGGACTGGAAGCCAGGCGGCCAGCTCCAGTCTGCCCTGAGCTGCCGTGCAGGGAGCTCATGCTGCCTGGGGACACCTCCTGCACTCCGTCCACTTTCCCCGTGCTCTGCTCTCAGCCGCACAGCCAGCCTGCCAGCCTTTGAAGGAGGATGGACCACAGGCCGTTGCCTGACCGCCCACAGGGGGTCAAGGAGTGTGTGTGGACCTGGGCCTGGTGCTGTCCCTGGACGAGAGGATTGAGTGCTAACAGCAAGTCTCCAGCAGGGTTCTTGACCCTTTGGGGGCTGGGTCTGTGTATGAGAGAGCGAGTTAGAGAGAAAGAGAAAGAGAGAGAGACAGAGACAGAGAGTTCTAATTTTTTATTTATTTATTTTTGTTCCTTTCAATTTGTTTTATGGCTCCAGCGGCTGGCTGCCAGAAAAGCCAGGCTGGTTGGCCTTGCTTTGTAATTTTTGTAAGTGCCTCCTGGATAAAGTGATGAGATTAATTCATCAGAATTCCTGTGGTCTCTTGAGGGGAGGCTAGGGAGGAGAGCTCAGGAAGGGAGAGGACATTGGTGGCAAACATGAGTGCACACCCCCCCGCCCCACCAGCTGAGGTGTGGCAGGTTTGGGGCTTGAGTTCTCACAGAACAGGGACATAGCCAGTGGCTAGCATATATTCAGGGTTCAAACCCAGGAGTCTGTCCAGTCTAGACATGTGCAGACTCCACTTCGAACATGTCACCTAACTTCTCTGAGCCTCAGTTTCCTCATCTGTAAAATGGGTACAGTTCCCATCTCATGAAGTTATACAGATTCAGAGACAGAATGCATGTAAAGAACTTAGCGAAGTGCGTGCACTTGCCATTCCTATGTTTATATTCAGGCAGATTTGCCAGGGTAGGTACAGCCAGCGGACTCCAGGATAGGTCTTTTCTAGGTGTCAGACCTGAGGCTAGCCACCCATTCTGACATTTAAGAACACTAAGATCTGCCTCCCATAGCTAGACCTCGGAGCGGATGCTGCTCATGCCTGTGGCAAGGAGGCAGGCACACCCAAAACCTGACCTGGATTTCTATGTGGCCCTAGGATGGAGGGGTAACTGCCACCACCAACTCTCTTTGATCCTGGGCTGCCCTAGGAGGAAATCCCAGGGCATCCCCATCAGCTGTCCACAAACAGCTGCTGGGAGCAGGGCAGCCCTGCCCCGGGCTCAGGGATGGGGGATGCTAAGCTTAGACAAACAGCTCATGGAGACTTGTGGGTTCAGAGGCTGCTGGCTAACGTCAGGGCCTGAGTGGCCACCATTCTACATGGCTGGCGTGAAAGGACCGGGCTGGCGATCACCTGGTTCCACTCCCTGATTTATCTCCCTCCTCCCTGTCATCTCTGCGCTGCCCAGCGTCCTCTGCCTCCACCTGTTCCTCCTCCTTGCCCGCTAGATGGATGACCTCGCTCACGCCTCTGGCTGCCGCTATCACGCACTCGGCAATGGCGCGCAGCCGGCCCCGCTGCCTGTGCTTCATGCCGCTGTATCCACCGCCTGCCGGATGTGTCCACAGGGAGGTCCTCCGGGCTCCCCACTTTCTCTCAAACTGAACTCGTCCTCCCCCAGCCTGTTCCTCTGACTCTATTTGCTGCGTCATCACAGGGATGACTGGCCACCTGCACCCAAGTCAGACACCGAGGGGCCTCCTGGGTTCTGCCCTCTCTGCTCCTAGGATCCTTTTCCTGCGACTTCCTCCTTTCCTTCTGCCACAGCCCCGGTTCTCACACTCATCACCCCTGATCCCGCCTGTCTCGGGCAACCTCCTGTGTCCACCTCCCTCTCCAATCTGTCCTCCACACTGCCCCCAGGAGGCAGGTTGATAACGTGCCCAGGTCAGTCCCCTCCATGGAGCTCTGATTTATCACAGCACATTCAACACACCTGTCTACATGTCTCCCCAAGCGCCCACTGCCTGGCAGCACAGGTGTGGGACCTGTCTCCAAGAACGCAGGAAGTAGAAGCCTAGGTAGCTAAAGCGGGGGATCCCAGATAAGAAATAAGCAATCTGTGCCGTAGAACCTCAGGAAGCGGCGGGCACTGGAGACTCAAGATACAGCAGCACCAGAAGCTAGAGGACAAAGCAGCAGTGGTGTCCAAACTCTGGGGGGAATTATTTCCAACTAGGATTCTGTTCCAAGCCAAGATACGAATCTAAGGTGAGGGCTGAAGGAGGGAATGAAGACATTTCCACAGACACAAGATACCAACAATTTTACCTCCCTTGCACCTTTCGAGCAAGTCCGTGGAGTATGTGCTCCCCCAATAAGGAGTGCACCAAAAAAGAGGAAGAGGTAGGATCTGGAAAACAGGGAATCCAACCCAGGAGAAAAGTCAAGGATGTGTTAAAAGGAATTGGCAACAGGCAACTTGTTAAATAGATTTAACTAAAAATTATGATATAACCATATTGAGACAGCTGAAAGATTGTGCGTGTGTGTATGTTGGGCTGAGTTATGTAATTGGAGCTAACTTCCGTAACAGAAAGTCAAGAAATAATGTCAATATTGCTAAGTCAGTAAATATAGCTGTAAAATCATAATATTAGTAACTAAAAAGATATGTGCTAGAAGACAGATTTTTTTTTTTGAGACAGATTCTCACTCTGTCCCTGAGCTAGAGTGCTGTGGCATCAGCCTAGCTCCCAGCAACCTCAAACTCCCGGGCTCAAGCGATCCTCCTGCCTCAGCCTCCCAAGTAGCTGGGACTACAGGTGGACACCACCACACCTGACTAAATTTTTCTGTTTTTAGTAGAGATGGGGTCTCACTCTTGCTCAGGGCTCAGGCTGGTCTTAAACTCCTGACCTCAAGCTATCCTCAGCCTCCCAGAGTGCTAGGATTACAGGCGTGAGCCACTACACCCAGGCTAGAAGAAAGATTTTTTTAATGGTTAACTCTAGATTAGGATGAAGAGAGACTAGGTAGGGCCAATAACTGTTATCTCTCATTATAAAATGTACATTTCTATTATACTCTTTAAGCTATATGCACATATTATTTTGATAAGTGTTAGAAATTAATTTAAAATGTAAATTTAAGAAATTCTCCAACTGTTCCCCATGGTTCAGAGAATGAAATCTATACCCCAGGGCAAAGCCTACCAGGCCATTTATGATCTGATTGTAATCTCCCCCAGGTGCGGCCCCCAGTTTGCAGGCTCCAGCAAGCCTGAACTCCCAGTGGGTAGTTCATGGATCCCAGGGAGCCCTGTGGCCTCTCACGCCTCCCTCGATCTACAGCTCTTCAATTCCTCCTCCTGGCGAACTCCTCCACATCCCTGGAGCCTCAGCTCTCATGTGGCCTTCTCGGTGACATCTTCCCTTCTGTCCCAGGTAGGCTACATGCTCCTTCCCACCACCCAATACCCCCT
>RJWJ010039965.1:0-14207 GCA_004363605.1 Indri indri | reverse complement strand
TGTTATGGATATTTCAACACAATAAAAATGTGTTTCCAGTAGATCATTTTGATTTTTGGTTTTAACATATAACCTATGTCTTTGAAGCCATTTGCATTTAGTGTTAATTTTACGTGGTCAAATTAAAATATACAATCTTTTTTTCCATTTTATCTTTGTTCTGTCCACTGTTTTGATTATTTTCTGCTTGCCTTTGTGTTAATGGAGCTTTAAAAAACTCCACTTTATCTCTCTATTGACTTATAGTTTATACCTCTTTTTAAAATGCTTTTAGAGGTTTCTGTAAGGTTTGCAATATATGACAATAACTTAATAAATTGGGGTCTATTTTCAAATAATATAATACCATTTTATTAGTAGTGTAAGCAACTTACAACGCTGCATTGCCGATTCTTCTCTCCCATCTTTTTTAAATTGTTGTCATACATTTTATTTTTATGTATTCTATAAGCAGGTAATATGTTGCTACTATTTTTGCTTTAGATAATTAAATTTTAGAGCAATTAAAGCAATAAAACATTTATTTTATGTATCCCATTTCCAGTATTTGTTATTTTTTGTTGTTTTTGTTATTTTTTGTGTAAAGCTAACTTATTTAGAGAACTTCTTTTAAAAATAGCCTTTTAAGTAGACTATTTTTCCTGGCAATGAATTTTATCAGTATTAATTATCTAAAAACTATTTTATTTTTCCTAAATTTTAAAAATGCATTTAGATTTTTTTGTGATTATAGAATTTTAGTATGGTATATTTTACTGCCTTGCATTATCTGAGGCAAACTTTTAATACCAATCTTCTCCTATAATATTACTATTATCACAAGTGATAATGTCTTTATTTTTTATCCTCAGGAGAGTCCACTGTATTTTAGAGTAATTGTGCCCAACAAGTATCCATAATCATGTTTATTCATATGTAAAAAATTGCTTATTCGTTTTCTATGGATGCATAATAAACCACCACAGAACTTAGTTTCTCAAAACAAAAAACATTTATTTAGCTCCTGACTTTGTTTAGTAATTCTGATCTAGACAGGCTCACCTAATCTAGCAAATTTTGCTCAGGTATGTATGGACATTTAGGTTAAAGGGATTGTCTGGTACAAAATAACTTCAAGCTCATCTGGAATTTGTTTGTCCATCTGTTGAGGCATCTTAGTTACCCACAAGGATTCTGATCTACCTGCACAATAGCTTAATCTTGTTTATATGGTAGCAGTTTTTTGTTGTCGTTTTTATTTTTTCAGAGAGTCTCTTCCACAGGGAGAAACATCTGTTATTACAGTAAGAGCAAAAGCTGCAAGGTTCTTGAGTCCTGTGGTCAAAAACGACATTTTGCAAGAACTGTGATGTATAGAATTCATGAAAGAAGAGACTAAGTGGAATCTCTTAGGGGCTTCCTCCATTTTCGTTTTGCTAACTGGCCAAATGATTTTGAGAAACTTAGTCTTCCTTTTTTCTTTCTCCTTAAATTTATGAAGTTGAAATGTATCATCTCTAAAACTCTTCCATCTATAAATAGTGGGATTCTGTTTAACCCATTGTACTATTAAGATGACAATAAAAATTGCACTTCGATAGTAATTAATAATTCAAAGAGATAAAATACAATGAAAATTGAATATTCCTAAATATTTGGAAAATCTGCATAGAATTATGCCTTCAACTTTTGCAGCAATCACATAGATGTTAGATTAAGATCATTGAATTAAAAATTAGTTTTGACTAGATTTTACTTCAAATTATCTTTTCATTTTTTAGGTTTTTCCTATATGTTACTTGCATGTAAAGCTAAGGCTTACACTTCAAAACGTGGCTGACAGAATGCCTGTAAGCGGAGACGTAATGCTTTGTCTGAATAATTAAAATGGTATTTATTTCATTTACTGGATGACATTAGCAGGATGTGCTTTACCAGATTTCTAATAACATAAAATGTCTCTTCATCCTCATAAACATGTACCATTTCAACAATTGAGACAGAGTGACACTATATTTCAAAGACAGTTTTGCCCTAAGCAAGACTTAACATCTTTTTTAGTAGTTTAAAAAGATCCAAAGGTTATCTCCAGAGCACATCTGCTACTGCTGTTAGGGCACATAAAAGACATTTGCCATAAAAATACAGGCAGTCTATTAGCTAATTTCAAATGCATAAATGAGTGCCTAATCAAAAAAATCATCAAATATTTGAGAAAAATGGACAGAATAAAAGAGAGATAATCTCAACCAGATGAAGAATTTACACCTGTAAAGCAGTTATTAGCTCAATCAGAAGAGAACTTCAAAATATTATATTAATATTCTACATTATAGTCATTTTATAGTTTCATAGTCAATTTACTCTCCTATTTTCCTAAATGATAGTTTCACGCCATCTTCTCTGCCCTCAATCCTCCTCCAGACAGACCGCACTCTCTGCTGATGTTGCTAACTCCCATACGGTGAGAATGTTGAAATAGATTCCCATGCCAATTGTTCTCACTCACCAACATGTGCACCGACATCTTGTGCTGGAATTTTTCCTGCTACTTAGAAATGAACTTTCCAGGTTTCCATCTGAAGGACATTCATGCATCTAAGCACGCTTATACCCCGATCTCATTTTCTAAGAATTTTTCTGCACTGTTTCTCAATCAGTTCCCTATTCTCTCCTACATCTTCTTTCATTCTCTTCTAAATAAAACCATCAAAAAATGGCATTAATTTGTCTAATCTTCAAAAATATTTGTCTTCACCTCACTTCTCCTGTCACTTATGACTCCTTTTTGGGTGTGTGTGTCATCTATGAAGTAGTTATCTATAGATCTAATTTGCAGTTTCTCTTCTTTTGATTAATATAATACTCACTACAATTAGACTCTTGGTAACCAGTTTACGTAGAATACTGTTAGTGATATTAATGATCTACATGACGGTAAGTAAAATGGGCTGTTACCCATTCTTGTTCTAGTTAAAGTACTGGCAGCATCTACCCTGGTTGATTATAAATAATTTCTTCTCTCACCTTCCATACATTCTTCTTGCTTCTTTTATCTTTTCTTTTCTTCTTTTTTTTTTTTACTAAACATTCGGCTTGAAAGAATTGAAGGTTCACGTGCAGTAGTAACAAATAATAAAGACAGATCCCCTGTACCATTCAGTTACATTTTTCCAGTGATAACATTTTATGAAACTATAGTGCGATATCACCAGTACATTGACATTGATATGATCAAGATTAAGAACATTTTTGTTGCCAGAGTGTTCACATTTTTAGCTTTTTTCTAACCATGCTAACTTCCCTCTGGTCTCTATCTCATTCTTAACTCTTGGCAAACATTAATATATTCTTAATTTTTGTAAATTTCTTATTTCGAAACTGACAAAAATGAGATTGCACAATTGGTAGCCTTTTGTAAACTTTTAGTATTGTTTTTTTTTGTTTGTTTTGTTTTTGTTTTTGTTTTTGTTTTTACTAAAAATATTTCCCTGGAGATTTAGACAGAGTGTTGTACATATCAATAGTTGGTTCCTTTTAGGGCAGAGCAGTATTCCACGTTATGAATGTGCCACAGTTTTTTTAACCATTCATCTGTTGGAAGACATTTGGGATGTTTACAGTTTTCGACTATTATGAATAAAGTTTGCATAAACATTCAAATACATGTTTTTGTGTGAACATAAGATTTAATTTTACTGGGATAAATGCCCAGAAATGCAATTTTGTAAGTTTATTTGTTTCTTAAAGCAGCGGTCCCCAACCTTTTTGGCAACAGCGACTGGTTTCATGGAAGACAATTTTTCCACCGACCAGATTGGATGTGGGAGGCAGAGCTCAGGCAGTGATGTGAGCTATGGGGAATGGCCATTAATACAGCAGAAGCTTTGTTCGCTGTTGCCCACCGCTCACCTCCTGCTGTATGGCCCTCTTCCTGAGTTTCATGGAAGACAATTTGTCCACTGACGGCGCCAGAGAGGGTGGGCGGAGCTCGGGTGGTGATGTACCACCCGGTTCCTAACAGGCTGCAAATGGTACCTGGCCCCAGCCTTCCGATCGGGGACCGCAGCCTTGAAGAACTGCCAGCAATGCTGTATTGTTTTACATTTTTATAAACAGTGTCTCCACATCCTCAAAAGCATTTGTAATTTCATATATATATATATATATATATATATATAATTTTAGCTATTTTAATAAGCATATAGTGGTATCATATTGTGATTTTAGTTTGCAGTTCCCAACAGCAAGTAATACTTGGAGATTTTTCATGTGTTTATTTTCAATTTCCTCTGTTCTACGAGTTCCATTAAGTTAGATTTCTCCACCTACAATGAAATAAATACCTGTTCCTCAAAAAGGAAGGGAAAGGAAGTATGGGCTTAAATGGAAAGAACACGCTTGCTCAGAGAGAATTTAAATGCAATTTGTCCCTCAGTACTCATTCTCCCTTTCTTTAAACCACAGTCACTGATTTTTAGTGTTGCATATACGATTTTAAAAAATAAAATTAAAAAAAAAATCACAACGAGAATAACAAAGATCCTAAAATTTCTAGCCATCTGTTCTTCTTGCTGAAGACACCTACCCAAGTTTAATAAACTGGAAGAGGAACAGGATAGGAACCCACATGCCTGGGCATCACGGCACCACCATGCAGCTTACCTCTTGGCTTTGTACAGGTGAAAAAGAAACTTCTATTCCGTGCATGTCTCAGTTAATTGTGCTTTGGTTTTCTCTTCACAGTTAAATATAACTCGAATAAGTATGAGAATAATTTTAAATGATTACATCTGTCTTCACTGAGTTTAAAATGATTGATCTAAAATGAGTTTCTTTTCCCGTTACCCACTATATTAGACATGTAAGAGAGATCAGTGAGTTGAGACAAAATACAGAAAAAAATCATTTGCTTTTCTGATTTATATATTTATTTATACTTAGTATCAGGCTAGAAAACACTTTTTTTTTTCTTTCTGTTCGAATAATCATGAGCTGTGAAATCTGAGGTCAGTTGCTGAAAAGTTGCAAACTACCTCTTGTACTATCATAGTGGGAGTCAAAAACCCACCAAAAAGATGAAAACTGTGTTTCAAAAAAAGCAACTCCAATGTATTTGTTTATTGCTAAATTCCCCTGAGCATACAGTTTCTATTTCTTTCTCTCTAATATTTAGATTAAGCTTGAGATCTCTCTCTCTCTCTCTCTCTCTCTCTCTCTCTCTCTCTCTCTCTCTCTGTCTCTCTCTCTATATATATATAGTCTCCAGGGAACATATTGCAAGGAATAAACTAAAATCTTTTTTTTTTTTCCCCCAAAACTTGGTACTGTCCTTCACCTTCCATGTTCTTTGAAAGTTTGTCTCTCGTTTAATCTATTTTATGGCACCTTAGGGCCCTACAGGAGTCTTCCACTGTACTATTTATCTTTTCTATGGAGGATTATTTTAAAGCGTAACTGTTTAATAGTGACTAAATATAGCAGAGGGCATGTGTTAAGACACATTAAGCAGACTTCTAGTTATTTTGGTGTATAGAATAAAATATTACTATACATTTGAGACGTTGTATTATGCTATTGTGTCTGCAAGCCTTTTTAGATTATTCATTAAAAGAGTATTTTTAAAACATAGCACTCTATGTGGAATATATTTTGTTAAAAACCAGAATTTCAAAGTCTATTAAAATTTGCTCTCCTTGATAATCACATAGGGAGGTGGGGAGACATTTAAATGGAAAATTGTAATAAATACACTTTGGTAAGTACTCCAATAGACCTATCAGTAGGTGACATTATTGCTTTAAAATAGAAATAAAATCTTAAAAAGGAGGTGGATATGAAAAACTTTTTGGAATCAGTGGAAGTTAAATTCACGGAGTTTAACAAGAGGTTCAAAAGGCTATTACACTGGAGTGGATGCATGTGTAATAACCTAGACGCTTGAGAAATTATAAAGCATTTATAGAATTAAAAAAAATATCTTAGTATGCCTAGAAGAAAGTATGTCTGGTATGCAGTTGAACAAGACTTGCTGAGAAGGAGGCAAAATCAGGTTATCACATTCCGAAATGATCTCATTGATTTAAGAAGTGTGAATTTTATCACCATAACTTGTTGTGAAGAAAAACCATATGGTCACATTTACATTTGGAAATATTATTAATACTTTGACAACATTGGAAAAATGATGAGAGACCAGCAATACAACTAGAGTTATAACGAGAATCCTAATTAAATTAGTGGTGTCAGGAAAGTCATGGACAATATGAAAAAATGCAAAGATTGTGAAATACAGGTGACACTGTGATTGATTGAATGAGGGAATAATATGAAAGACAGTTTTCTAGCTTGAATAATTGTGTGAGAACATAGTATTCTTAATCCAGATTATGAAGGACAGATTTTGAAGAGGAAACAATGAGTTTACATTGGTATTTTGAGTATATTTGTAGGGCAAATCAGTAAATATATTAAGTAACTTTAAGTAGAAGACTAAAGCTCAGTAGAAGGGATTTATGGAGATTTCTGGCTTAAAACGAGAAGTTGCCTGTGAAAATCCTAACTGGGAAACTATTTTTAAATTATTTTAAAATAGAAAAATTACCATTATATGGCTATACTATCCACCCCCAAATATTACCAAAAATGAAAAAAAAAAACTTATAGAAAAAAGTAGGCATTATGCTAGGAATAAGTGATCAAAATATCACTTTCCAAACACCAAATACATAATATGGTTATTATAGCTGCTTTGAATGCTGCTAATCCTTTCTTGTCTCTAGCAATTTCCAAGGCATACGTCTCTTTAATGGGGCTTGGAGCAATTTTTTAAATGTATACATTTGTTTTGGGGGGCTCAGAATTATATTATCATGACTTCTGCTTTTAGTCATTACATCATAACTCTCAGTGGACAAACTCCCTGTGAATAAGTATGAAACTAGATAAACCATGTAAACTGAAAGGTTTTTTGCAGTATAGAAAATTACACTCTATAAAAGAAAGGAAATTTACAAAATTATCATACTCTGTAATTAAAAGAAAATAATTTATATTAAAGAAAAAACTAAATAATAGATAATAATAGAATACAACTCAGGAACAGGATGATAAAAATTAAAGTTACATTGCATAACTTCCAACCCAGTAGTGGGAAAAATGGAGAAAAGGGATAAATATCAACAACAAAAGAATCATATTTAACATGGTACAACCAGGAGAGATAAACCGTATAGTAATTTGAATAGGGAAAGTTCAACATAAAAATGATTTATTGTAAAAAGGTATTAGAATAAAAGTAGGGAGTGATTATTAAGAAGTAAAGAAATTGCCAAAGATTAAAGGACATAAAGAACATGTAAAACCAAAAGGCCTGAGATAGAAGGCATGGAAAGAACTACCTTCCCTCCAGATCGAAATCCAGGCCCTACTGGAGAAAGCATGGCTGTGACTCTCAGGATGGCAGAGAAGTTACTTACCAGTAGATCTTGCTAAAAATATGCCCTGTAAGGTACACGGCATGGGAGGGACTATGAAACCAGCTGAGGAATTGTCAGGGGAAGTGGCAGGCCACTAGGTAATGCTAACCATAGTGTACTTAAAGCACTGGGTGTGGGAGAAGCTCCCTGCTCTGCTTGAGCTAGATGTTGGAGAAGCCATCTGCACTGGAGAATCAAGGCATAGTAGAATTCCTTCTGCTGAAAGACCCTGGTGCTCTGTCCATGCTACAGGATCCTGTCGAGGGAGCACATCTGAGCCACAAAAGAAAATTCCTTTCCCCTGCAATGATTTTTCCCAGCATCCTATACTTACAATGCTTAAATTCACGCAAACAAGCAAAAGAATATTTTAAATGACCGAGCTTTATTTGTACAGAGAAACCCATGGAAGATGAATTTGGAGTTAGGAAGCAATAAATTGATGGTTGGCATGCCAGTCTGTGTGGCCCAACAATTCCACTTCTAGGTATTAATTCATCAAACTTCTACATAAATGTTAATAGCAACTTTATTTATATAAAAAACTAGAAACAATCCAAATATCTATTGACAGGTGAATGAATAAGCAAATTGAGCTACCTTCATACAATGCAATAATACATAGCAATAAAATAAGCCACTTATAGTGAAACAATATCGATAAATTTTAAAACACTGTGTTGAAGGATTAAAGTCACACAGAAGAGTGTTCATATCATATTTTTCAAATTTATATGAAGATCTTGAAGAGGCAAAAGTAATCTATGGATTCAGAAGTGTAATGATTTCCTAAGGCAGGAGGTGAGTGAACTGATGGCAAAGGGAAATAAACAAACCTTCTGGGGTGAGGAAAATATTCTATATATTGATTTGGTGGGTGGTTCTGTGAGTATATAAATTTGTCAAAATCAGCAAACTGTATACTTATAAAGTATGCATTTTATTGTATGTAATTATGATTGATTTTAAAACACCTAAAATAAATTATGATGTTCCATTAATTTCATTGAACTTGGGGTTTATAATTACATTACTAGAATACTATATTGAACTTTAGAGATGAAAATATATTTTCTGTATATTAACTTTACCCCCAAATCACCATATGGAAGGAAAGTTGTATATTTCCTTGATGTTTGGATATTAAAGACCAAGGTATTTGAAAAATACTATAAAACTTCCTGATACTATCCATACCTATATAAGTAGGTATGGATAGTTTCTAAAACATTTATAAACCAATCTTATTCATGCATATGGGGACTAATTATTATAACTAACACATTAATAAATTGATCTAGGCAGTGTATTATAATAGTCTTAGTATATCCTAAACAAGTAGATTGATCCCAAGAATGAGATCCAACACTGTGATATCTTTTAAAATAATACAATGGATTAGTAAACATAAAATATTTGGTCATTGGAATGGAAATAAAAACACTATTGATAAATTTTGACATTTACTTCTGATTAATAACTTTTACAAGATCGGGTTAAAGGGATACAAGTGTAGTGGATATTACTGCCAATATTTAATATTGTTCTAAAAATTTTAGCTCATCAACTATCAGTGAAATATCTTTGGCTGCAAGTAATAGAAAATTGCAAATTGAATGCCTTAAACTCTACTGAACTGAATGCCATTATTTCATAAATAGGGTTCTTTGAGTAATTGACTCTGCTGCTTGAAGACTAAGCCCCATTCCATGATTTTACTCTGCCTTCTTCAGAGTGACATTTTTGGTCTTAGGCTGACTCACTTCTAGTTAGAAAATGGATGTAGAAATTCTAGGAATCATCAATAAATATACCCCTATTTAGGACAGCTCCTGTCACCCGAGCAGTGAGAAAAAAACTTCCAGAAGCTCCCGGTAGACCACTCATTAAGTGGCATTAATTGCCCACATTTAAATTATTCACTGCAAGGAGAATAAAAACAGTGATTTGCTTAGATCAATCTGAATACATCTGTAGAGCTTGAAGAAAGGTTACCTATATATGCTTCTATTGGCAAGAATGAAGTGAATGAAGTGTCAGAGAGATGGTCAGGTTAGGATGCCACACTGATGTAATAGAATGTAATGAAGGAAGAGGAGGTAAAAGTTAAAAAGAAAAAGAAAAAAAGAAAAGAAATGACAGGATTTATTATATAACAAAGAAAATATCATCATATGAGAATTATAATTACCTAACAACAAAGGAAATACAAAGAGATCTAAAATTGTCTCATTATCAGATAAGCACGCTAATTATTTCCATACATTTCAACAATAAGGAATTTAAAATAGCTATAGATTTCAAAATAAACTTCAGAATAATTGCCCAAATCTAAAATCAAGAGCACTATAAAATTTTCTTGAAAGTCATAAAGATTAAGATAAATGATATTATATTCCTAAATAGGAAGATTTGATATTGCAACATTTTGAATTACAAATTAAATTCAGTTCACAACAAATAAAGAACAGAATATCTTGTTTGACTTAGGAAGATAATTCTTCTGTTTATATATAAACAGTACATAGAAGTGTAAAGAAAAAATGCATTGTTGGTGTATAATAAAATTAATAAAATAATTTAGTGTAAACTAATGTTGATATTAGAAACGACCTCATAAATGTGAGCAGTTAGTGTATAACATTTGTCATTAAATTAGTGGAGAAAGAAACAATTAATATATAGTCTTGGGATAACTGACCTTTACTTTTAAAATAAACAAACTAATTTTGTACTCTATATTCTATGCAAAGGAGAACAGATAAAGTAGAATATAACTTGCAAATTATAAGATACAAAATAATTAATGTGATCAAATATCACTTATTGTTTAAGAATGGGAAAAGTTCCCCTAATAAAGACACATATCCTAGACACAATGGAAAAATAAAATATTGTTGCATTTCACTATGTCAAAATTTAAAACTACACCTTAAAAAATTGTCAAAAGCAAATGGTTTAAAAAAAAGAATAAATGAGAAAAAATATTTGTAACATACACAATAAATAACTGACTTCTCTACTAATCAAGGAGGAGAAGGATAATGATCCCCAACTTAAAAATGGACAAAAAATAGAAAATTCACAGAAATAGGCACATACTGTTAAATAAGAGAAGAGATGCTACAGCTCAGGGGGTCACCATATTTTTTTTCCTATAAACATCAACTTGGTAGATACTTCAATCTTTGCCAGCCAGGCATCACTACTGCAATTACTTAACCCTGCAGTTGCAGCTTGAAAACAGTCACAGACTTAGTTGTCTTCCAATTAAACTCCTTAATGTGGCCAAGTTGCAGCATTTGCCAAGCCTTTCTCCCTAGCCTAATAGCAATCAGAGGAATAAAATATTTTTAAAGTAGTTTAACTCTCAGATTAAACATGCATGACATATTTTAAATTTCTTTCCTATAATTAAAATATGTTGGTTTTACAATAAGAAAAAGTGCCAATAAGAAATCATCAAAAAGTTGTTTTATATGGGAAAAAAATCAAAGAACACTGAAAGTCAGAAATATATTAAAATTATTCGAGTATGTTGACATTATATAATTTGACCAGTGTGTTAAAAAAAATGGCTGCTATTTAATTGTTGTTTCAATTTAAATAAACCACCTAACACTATTTACTCTTAAATGTACTATTTTAGATATATAAGCACACATGTAGAGATAAGAAAATTATAATAGTAAAGCAACAAAATATAAAAGTATCACAAGATAACTCTACTCTTGGTCCTTCAAGAAACCTCAGGGGACCTACAAGATAGGTTGGTTAGTAAATCTAAATGATAAAATGATTATATTGAAAATGGTTATAGGTTATAGAATATTAAAGGATTATCTAGTAAAACATAGTAAAAACATTTTGGTAGGATTTGAGCTCGATCTTTACAAATTGGAGAAATAGAGGAGGGGTATAGTTTTATGTTTTTAAATTGTGGATTGTAGTGGCATTATTAATACTAAATGGAGGAATAATGGGCTACATTATATTACTTCTCAGTACATAGATTCCCCAAACATTCCCATAAGATAAGAAAGCCAAAGCGAGACACAGCCTAACTTCCTGCTACTATGGCTAATGCTCCAGGCAAACGGTCTTGGGGTGATCCTGTTTCTCTGTTTCCCTGCAGCAGCAAGTTAGGATTTAGTCAGCAGCTTCAAGTGGGTCCAGAGGATTGGAATTGTCCTCAGGTTCTGGCCTCTAGATTACGCCTATGACGTGATTTTTTTTAAGTCAATTATTTTTAGTAGTCTCCTCTTGATTGTGGAAGGGGTAACAACTGCCTGCACAGCCACACTAGGATTGCTGATCTTGGGATTATTTTTAGAGGCAGGCATACAGAGCACTCTTTTAGCATTTTTGATATATTTGTAAGTACCAAATTCATTGAATGAAATCCCTTCCCGTTGATGAAATTGCTGGCAGCAAGCAAGTGCCCTGGCAGACAGCAGTTAAAAACCATCACTTGAAAGCCGCAGAGACACTGAGACAAAGCTCTGCAGGAACTAAGACTCCGGAGAGGAAATAAACTTCCAAGTGGCGGTCTGACCTTCTGCGGCTGCGTTTATCCCGGACCCAGCTAGGTGGCTGACAGATTGGGCTTTGAACCCACGAATGGTTCTTGTGGATGATAATGAAACAAGCTAGCAGAGTTTTTGGCAACAACTTGGGGAGCCTCAAGCACATGGTCGCTTTTCTCCACAGGTTTATTTTTCCCAATCCTGGGACTATAAGGGAGACAGGCAAAGACTAATAGAAAACTGCTGAAAATCAGGTAGAGATTTTAGACAGGATTATGAGACAAGTATTGGATTTCTCGACATGCTCAAGTGAGGGACTTTGCAGAAAACACCAAGTTCTCATTTGAAAACCTTGCTGGGTCATGAGCAAACCAGTGGTAGACTGAGGCTTCGGAGGGCTGTGGTCCAGCCTTGAGTCACTCCCCTCATGATTACAATACTCCTTCTGTTTGTTTAGCACAGAGAATGCTGCAGTCTCAGAGAAGGAGGCCAATCATCTGGAGCCTCTGCAATTATGTGGACAAATCTTTGACATAGATATAGAAAAGATTACATTGAGGAAAACAGGACCTCATGGCTGAAAACAAAGAGGCAGAAAACAGTATTTTATAACCCAAAACGAGAGAAATAAAATCTTCCCCGCAAAAAACACCTAAAAGTCATCTAGTTACTAGAGTTAACTATAAATATTATTACATTATTCTAAATAAATAAAGGAAAAAAGGGAGAATATATTTAGAAGAATCTCAGCAGAAAATTTGAATCAATAAAAAAGCAAATAGAAAAAGAGTTGATAAAGAAAATATTTGACATTAAGAAAAAAATAAATATGTTTAAAAGTATATTAGACACAACAAAAGTCCTTGGAAAATAGAAGACAAATATAGAAAACATAAGACAGTTGGTTCTCCATATTGATGGATTCCATACCTGTGGATTCAATCAACTCTAGGTCAGATACATTCAAAAACAGTTGCGTCTATACTGAACATATACGTACTTTTTTCCTTATCTTTATGTCTCAAACAATACAGTATAACAACTATTTACATAGCATTTACATTGTATTAGATATTATAAGTAACCTAGAGATAATTTAAAGTATATGGGAGGATCGGCATAGGTTATATGCAAATACTGTGCCATTTTATATCAGGTACTTGAGCACCCATGGATTAAGGTATCCACAAGAAGTCTTGGAACCAATCCCCCATGAATACCAAGGAATTACCATATAAGTTAGCACACGGAAAAGAAGTAAAGAAATCAGATAAAAGTGCATCAGAGATATAGGAGACTGAAGTAATAGGATTAACATGCAAGTTATTTGAGTCCCAAAACATAAAAGTTATTATAGATAAAATAGAGCTGAAGTAATATTCTGGGGTTTAATAAACATACACACATATTCACAGGCACACACACATATCTCGGTACATCTTAGAAAAACTCCCACAAGCTAAACCACAAATAGGGAGAAAAATATTAAAAGTAGCTAGAGAATGAAAGTGTTACCATCAAAGGAGCAAAATATATTCAGCTGATGTTACAAAATAAATGTACATAAATCAGTAGCATTTCTATATACTAATAGCAGTCAAGCTTAGAGTTAAATCAAGAACTCAATACCCTCTCACCCATCCCCTGACAATCACGAATGTACTTTCTGTCTCCATGGATTTGCCTATTCTGGATATTTCATATAAATGGGATCATACAATATGTGGCCTTTTTCATCTTTTCCAGATGGTTTTGTTGCTTGAGCTTTATATATTCAACATAGGTTCTTAATTAGGAACTTCTGGTCACATCTTTTGCATAAACAGATGTATATTTTATATTATATTCATTTTAAAACCAGCAGATGTGATTTTCAAGTTGATGATTTCATGCTAAGCGGTTTCTGATTGTGCTACATATGGTATGGGTGTATTAATATAATGAGTAACTTCTGGAATAATGACGGAAATCTCCCACAAAATATAAATTTTATATATATGTAAATCAAAGTGTTGACATATGAAAATCACTATATTTTAAGTCAGTTGTAGAGTCTGACAATGAAATTTAATAAAACTGTTTATATTCAGAGGAAACACATTAGAGTAATCTTTTATCATTGTTTTAATTCTAGTGGAGATTACATCATAAAATTTGAGATCTGGAATGGTAACTGACTTAGGCATCTTCATTTATTGTTTCCTCCAGACTTTTAGACAAGCAT
>RJWJ010039964.1:0-14208 GCA_004363605.1 Indri indri | reverse complement strand
ACCGTGCATGTGAGGGATCTAAGTTGGGTGCTCCTTATGAGAATCTAACGCCTGATGAGCTGACGTGGAGCTCAGGTGGTGATGCTAATGCTGGGGAGCAGCTGCAAATACAGATGATCATTACCAGAGAGGTCTGACTGCACAATAAATGTGATGTACCTGAATCATCCTGAAACCATCCCCTAAACCCCCAAGTCCACGGAAAAAATGTCTTCCCCGAAACCAGTCCCTAGTGCCAAAAAGGATGGGGACCGCTGCTTTATAGTCTCTTTATCCTGGAAGGTCCTTCATCCCATGCCCACAAATCCTCATCTCATATATAACATCTAACTCAATGCCTTGAAAAGTATGAGTTAGGAATTCCCAGCTGTGGCTTTAATTCTATGATCCTGAACCTGGTCACTCGACTTCTTAATTTCTGCATAATTAAAAGGGGAAGGAGATGTCTAAGTTCTTGAGGTGACTTTAATACAAAAACATACATAAAAAGCACGTGAAATTGTGGCTCACAGGCAGTCAAAACAAGGTATAACTACACATTAATTAATTGTGCGTAAAAATAAACCCCATTTGGATACATGGCTGTACGCATTTACTTAAATGCTTGTAATTCTAACAACCCTTAGGGTGCATATTTACAGGAAACCTCAGCTTTTATGTAAAAAGTTAAAATATTTCAGAAAAGCACTGACTTCCTATAGATCTTAAAATTAGTTCAACATGAAATGTAAAGACTAATCCTTCTTGTGTTTAAATATCCTACTGCAATTACGGAGAAAGCCATCCAGTAGTGTATTACAGAAACAAGAAAGGACAATATATTATCTTTATTAATATGATGGTTTTCAATTAACAACACTAGAATACTTTCCAATTTTATTCCAACTCTACAAAATTCTGCCATACCAAAATACAAAAATAATGCAAACAAAAATGTCCTGAGCATTGCACGCAGTCATGTGATAAAGAAAAAGAGCCAAAAAGAACAAAGTGGGTGAAAAAAAAAAAAAGAGAAAAAAATTCAATGACATTTTTAATGTAAAATGTCCCTTGAGTACTGTGGCTTTAAATTTAACATTTAAGCATTAAATAAAACAAAGCCAATACTATGCTCCTATATACAAAGAATATTCCTGAGAAGACACGTAGGAAAATGGTAACCAGTAATGGTGGCTGCCTGCAGGAAGGTTTACAGGATGGTGGTGAGCAGGGATGGGAGGTAGACCCTTCTGTAACTTTTAATTTTTATAACGTATGTATGTATTATCTGCTGAAAAAGTTAAAAATTATCATCATCACTACCACGTTTAAGTAGCATACTTACAAAACAGACACAAATGGTAGAACTAGAGTCTACCCTCTGCACACTCCACTGTCACCCCATGAACCCCCACCCTCAATAGCTCTAACTCCTGTCCTACTGGAGACACTACATCCCACCCACCTTATTACCTACTAAAATCTCACCTCCCATTCAACAAATTTAACAAAAAATGGAAACTCTATATGTCCCCTGCCCCTGGAATAAACTTCAATGTTTAGTGCAATATAAATTTACACTAAGGATACCTGCATCAAGGGATACTTTGTTTCTACAGGGCTTCCAAATCCATTGACTCCAATAAAGCTGGTGCTGAAATAGGAATCTGTGAGACTCGCGTCAGTTAAAGCACCTCCATCCATTCCTGGAACTGAAAGAGAAGGAAAATTCAAGTATTTAAAATTATTTAAGAGAATAAAACACTGATTTTGTTTCTGTGTTCCTAATAAGTTTTAAAGTCTCAAATCTCTGTCATGATTTTTTTTTTACTTACCTGCTCATAACAAAAGGCAGGATCAAATAAAATGGGTTCGGCTCTAGAAACGTGTTAAGCAGTGCTTAAGGTGACTATATCCCACAGAAATATTAATTTATTATAAACTAATCACCTAATTGCCACAAAGCACAACATGAAGAAATCACACTTGCATTTCCAGTTTCCTTATCGAGTTTTCTTTCTTTAACTTAGTAAAAGGACAACAGAATACAAATCATTGCAATTTCTCCTGTGAATCACCATATGGTAAACAGAGGCAAGTTGCTCAAGACTGTTTCTCACAATATATCTTTTGAAACAGACCAGCAGTCTAACACTAACTCAAAATTCAGGGGGGAAAAAATTCTGCAGAGGTAGCAATGGGATGGAGTTCAGGAATACTGACAGCTCTCTTGATTTTAGGGAAGGATGATACAGAAAGGTTGTAGAAGTAGAAGGGCAATCCATTACATATCAACAAAGTATAGGACAAAGTGTTTTAGATTCTACTTCCTGGTGAGCACTTGGAAGCACTAAGCTGCTAGCGAAGTACAAAGCCTTACACTTTTACCAATAAACTGAGCTGCAAGTAGGATTGCCCTTCTCCAGTCAGAGCCACTAAAAACCTCCCTCGACTCCCCTACTAAGAAGCAAACTAAAAAAAAAAAGGCTGATAGTTGGATGTCAGGTCTCCTTAGAAAGCAGTTTGAGGTAATGTTTATTTTCTTCTTTTTTTTGTTAAATGTCCACAATGAAAATGTATTGTTGTCATAATTACAAAAAGATTATTTTTAATGGTTCATATCTTTTCAATTAGTGATTACAACTTCAGTTGTAGCTGAAGAAAATAATCAGAAGCACCTAAAGATTCGTACATGAAGATGTGCATTTGATTTATACAGAAATACGAGAGGTATTATTTTACTAAGAAATTAAAAACAATGTGAAAAGTCCAACAAAAGAAGAATGATTAAGTAAATTTTAATATATTCATTGAAAAACTATGAAATAATTAAAAATCATAGCAATTAATATCTAGTATTTGTTTAAAACACTCCAGCAAAATGAAACAAAAACTAGGAGGACAAAATAAAGACAGGGAAAATATCAATCACTGTTGAAACTGGATGACAGGGACTATACTATCCTCTGTACTTTTATCAAAGTTTAAAATTTTCCATAATAAGAGGTTATAGAAAATGAGGATAATAAAGACTAAATAATTGTATGTGCCAGTGATATTGCTAAAGAAACATGTATTTCTTTTGTTTTTGTCTCCAGTTCCCAGCACAGAGCTCCTAAAACCCTTGTAATTTCATAAGTAACAAGGGTAACAGGAGCATCTTTTGTTCTAATATTTGGTCTTTGACCCTGATTCCTACACAGAGCTTCTAAATCCCTTGGAATTTCCTGGGTGACAGGAGCATGTTTTGTTCTAAGGAGGTGATTCTTTTTTTTTTTTTTTTTTCAGCATATTATGGGGGTACAGATGTTTAGGTCACATATGTTGCCCTTGCCCCTCCCCCCCAAGGAGGTGATTCTTGTTGCATTCCTAGATGGGGCCTGGTCACCAGAAAGACCAAGCTCTGATTACAAACTTGGAACTTTCAGCCCTACCCCCATCTTCCAGAGAGGGCAGAGGGGCTGGAGATTGAGGCAATAATACGTCATGCCTATGTGATGAAGCTCCATAAAAACTATGAGATTCAGGGAGCTTCTGGGTTGAAGGCATCCACAAGCCAGAAGAGTGGCAGGACAAAAGATCCTGTACTTAGGACTTTTCCAGACCTTGCCCTATCTGCCATTTCATCTGACTGTTCATTTGTATCCTTTATAATAAACCAGTAAAAGTAAGTAAGTGTTTGCCTGAGTTCTGTGAGCCAAAATGGCAAATTACTAAACCTGAGGAGGAAGTTGTCAGAACCCCCAATTTGTAGCCAAGTCAGAAGAAGTGTGGATAACCTGGAAACCCACTACTTGCAACTGCAGTCTGAAGTGGTGAGCAGTCTTTTGTGAGCCCTTAACCTGTGGGGTCTGCACTAACTCCAGGTAGTTAGCGTCACAATTGAATTGTAAGACACACAGATGGTGTCCAGAGAGTCGGGAGAATTGGTTAGTATGGGGGAAAAAACCCACACATCTGGTGTCAGAAGTGTTGTGTGAGAGTATAGTAGAGAAAAAACAGGAGCTAGCTTTGTTCCTTTTTAGTGTAAAAACCATTTACTATGTGAGTGAAAGGGGAACATGTTTTTATTTATAGTATGATTATGTGTGCTTACACATAAACAGAAAATAAGACTGAATAAATATGCAAAAATGTTAACAATCTTGTGTTATGTGGTTGACTGAAATTCTCAAACCATCAATGTACTACTGTGTGTTCATTAGCCATATCCTTCCCAAACACTTCATTGATATTTGGAGCTGTCTGCTCTGCATTGACCATATTCGAAAATAATACAAACTTTTTACTTATCCTTGGTTTCAAAGAATTGCTCTAAAAAAAAATTTGAAAGAAAATCACAAGCCAAAATGTGTGTTTGCAAGACTGAGGATGTATAATCACAATTACAATAAAACAAGAAGTGTCAAAGTGAAATATCAGAGATACCAACTGTCAAACTTAGTACTCAAGGAAATCGGACATTTCATACTTAATTACCCCCTTCATATTTAATACTTTCCATGGTTGTTGTGATAATAATTCAGTATGTTGGCATGTCTGGTTTATATTAGGTGCCAAATAAATGGCTACTTTTTGTGGTTATCGTTTGTATCCATTTATTAAATTATTTGCAAAGTTAGCCTGTCCTTTCTGATGGAACACTAACATGCTCTTTGTATATTAATAGAATGTATTACGAGAAACGTCCCATGTAGGTTTTTCTTTTTAATTTTAATATAAATGATAAAAAGGTACACTGTAACATTTTATACATCTGTTACAAAAAACCCACAGGCATTGTCTAGAAGAACAGACTCAAATCTAAAGCAGGTTGCTGGGTAAGATGTAAGACATACTGGTCACTCAAAAGCTCACAAACTAAGGAAAACATCAAAGAGAACTGTGAGGGAACAGTTATTAATGACTCCAAACAACGTGCTTCCAGTCCTCGTGATAAAGCTTCTGTGGAGAGTCATGAAGAGATCAAGTCCACATTGTCGATTCTCACCTAACTCCAAAGCATCATTCACCACCACTGGTGATAACCAAGAGAGAAGTGAAGCCCTCGTAGCACAGATCACCAATCATGAGTTGAATGTATTAGGCATTTTAGGTATAGCATCTCTTTTTTTTTTAACCACACAACTATGAGGAGTTGAATTGTGTCACTCCAAAATTCCTATGTTGAAGTCCCAACCCGCTGTACCTCAGAACGCAACCTTATGTGTGTATAGGGTCACTGCAGATATAATTAGTTAAGATGGGGTCACTAGGGTGGGCCCTAATCCAGTATGACTGGTGCTGTTATAAAAAGGGGAAATTTGGACACAGGAGCACACAAAGGGAGAACACTGAGTAAAAATGAAAGCAAACACTGGGGCTGGGCAAGTGGCTCACGCCTGTAATCCTACCACTCTGGGAGGCTGAGGCAGGAAGATTGCTTGAGCTCAGGAGTTTGAGACCAGCCTGAGCAAGTGCGAGACCCCATCTCTACTAAAAATAGAAAAATTAGCCAGGCGTGGTGGCCTGCGTCCACAATCCCAGCTACGCAGGAGGCTGAGCCAGGAGGATCACTTGAGCCCAGGGGCTTGCGCAGTGAATCACGATGACGCCACTGCACTCTACCTGGGGTGACAGAACGAGACTCTGTTTCACAAAAAAAATAAAATAAAATAAAAAAAGAAAGCAAATATTGGGAGGTTGTTTCTACAAGCCAAGAAATGTCAAAGCTTGCCAGCAAACCAGAAGCTAGGCAAAAGGCACGTCATAGTCTCTTTCACAGCCCTCAGGAGAAAACAATCCAGCTCACACTTTGATCTCAGATGACTAGCTTCCAAAACCGTGAAAGGATAAATTTCTGTTGTTTAAGCGCCCTTCCCCCAAGAAAAGATACAATAGAATCATATAATAAAAGAGGAAATAGGGATTATTAAACCAAAAGCACAGGCTAAGGAAAATATCTCAGTTGAACCTTAAGCTCAGAAGTTTTGAAATAGCCAAAATTAAAAAAAACTAAAGTTTAAAAATTGCTCAACTAATAAAATAACAAATACCAATTTGTCAGAGCAAAAACCCTTTTCCTAGTACTAAACTCCACAGAAATTATTACAAGAATATTTTTACACAGAGCATTGAACACCATGACATCTTCAATACAGTTGAAAGGAAGATTTCTAGGAACATTTTTTGTATTCACTCTCAATAGAAGTACGGAATATAATAGGAAACCACAACCCAACTGAGGGAATTCCATAAAGAGCTAACAAGGTAGTTAGTTCAAGTACTTACCTTTCCAGAAATCTAGCTAGACCACTCTTTCCTTCTTATACTATCATTCTTTCGATTTGAAACATTCATTCCTGGTTCCGATACATAGATTAGATAGACAAACAAAATACCTGCCACCATTTATTGTTTTATATGCACAATCACAACAGTTCCTTAAGATATGTATGATTATTTCCTATTTCAGTGGCACAAAGATGGGATTTAAAACCTGAACAGTTTAACTTCAAAAGTTTCAAAAAACACTATACTACATTCCTCTCAGTCAATCCTAAACTTCCCTCACATTTCTAACTGCCTATTACTCAATGTCTCTAAGTAGATGTGTGACAAGTACTTTTAGGCTAAAAATTCAGTTATCCTTGGCTCCTCTCTCTCCCTCATCCAGCCCCCTAAACAGTTACTTCACCAAATCTCTCTCAAACGTGTCCCCTGTATTTCATTTCCACTGGCCCAAACCCTAATGCCTTAGCAGTTCTCCCTTCAACTATTGATAAGACTCCAAATGGTTTCCCTATTTCCATCCTTAGAAGCCAAAAAAACCTCCTATGGTTATCTTTTTAACACAGATCTTATCATATCACTTATTAGCACAGCCTAGAAGGCCTTCACAATGTGGCTACAACCTATGGTGCCATAATTTAGCCTATTCTCTCACCATATCAGATGACCAGAGAACAAAACCATGTACATTGCTTTATCTCAAAACCTCTATGTCTTTTCTCATCTACCTAGAATGCCCTTCTTTTCTACCAGGTATGCTTCATATATCTTTTTAGAAATTATTTAAATATTCCCTCATGAAGCCATCCAAAATATCCCTGAACAGAATTTGCCATGCATTTTATATCTATAGCATATCATATTATGCCACAATTTATACATTTCAAACTCCTTTACTAGACTATTTACTCATAAATGGCCAGGACCATGTTTGATACATGCTTGTATTCCCCAATATCTATAAGATATCTGGCACAAAAATGTTTAATAAATGTTTGATAGTTAAATTAAACTCTCTAGTTAGTGCCCACAACACAAATATATTACGTCATTTACTAAAGAGTGAGTCACCTGCATAAAATATCGGACCTCCAGAGAGGAAAGTTGACCTTGTGTTAAAAACTGCAAAGTCCATCTGGCAAACTGGTTCTTATTTAAGTTGTCACACCTACTCACCAACATAGCCACAGCAATGCCTATAGCAAGACAAAAACAGAACAAAACAAAAAACCCTGAAAGTGCACTTTTAGATAGATTTAAGTGGCTTAGCAAGTACTCAGCTGAGACCCTACTGTTCCCCTGGAGTATATACGGTACATTATGTTGACCTAAAAATTTTTAAGACATACATTATTGCTTGGTCTCTTCAGTAAGAAAAGAACTGCAGTGCAGCAAGACTGGTAAAACAGCTGATTCTGAGGAGCACTGCAACACTACAGGCCTTCCAAGATGAACTTGCTACAAACTTGAACATCACCAACTAAATAAATTGGGCTCTTGGATGAAGCTCTTCAGTACTGTCCACATGAATACTTAACTGAAAAAAATGTCCTCCGATAGAAAAAGACAGTTTTAGTTTGAGATCTATGCCAAGATAATTACTTTTTTCTATACAATCAAAAGCTACCAATAAAGCAATACATGTTGTGAAAAGTTTTCCACTGTTGTTTTCTCAGTCAAGTAGCTTGGAATTTAATAATGGAGAAAGAAAAACTTATTTCTAAAACCAGTTTACTTGTCCTGCAAAGTATCAGTTTAAGATCATCTTAACCCATGGTTTATTGAGAACTGAGAGCGCTAATGCTGAATTTTGGACAAACTAACCAGCAAATCACATGCATTTCAAATTTTTTTGCTAAGTGCTGTAGTAAGCTGACATCTGAGGACTGGGTTTGGGTTTGTCTTTTTTGGTGCGTTAGTTATCTTGACTGATTTTTTTCTGATTAGAAAGACTTGAGTTAAAAAAGAAAAACAATCCAGAAGTACAGAAATGAATGTCTCCCTCCTATGACACCACCACAGAAATAACTACCATTAACAACTCAGTATATATTTCTCTAGGACATTTCTTCTTACACATCTTTTAAAACAGTATATTGTACATACTGTTATATGTAATTTTTCCCCCATTTAGCAATCTATCTTGAGCATTTTTTCTTCCCAGTACATAAAGCTTCTGTTTGTTCTAAGTGCTGTATAATATCCTGCAGTGTGGATGACATCCCTATTAATGGGAATTTCACTGTTTTCAACTTTTCACTATCTCAGATCAGCTGCAATGAATAATTCTGTACATTATCTTGTGTTTCTGTAGAATGAATCTGAAAATGAAATACTGTGTCAAGGATAGACATTTTCAATTTTAATGAATATTGACCTCTAAAAGGGTCACATCACACCTGTCTATCAAGAATGCACTATAGTACATTTCTTTTTAAAATAGAGATGAGGTCTTGCTATGTTGCCCAGGCTGTTCTCAAATTCCTGGCCTCAAGTGATCCTCCCACCTGGGCCTCCCAAAGTGCTGAGATTACAGGGGTGATCCACTGTGCCCGGCTAGAGTGCCTTTTTCCTTCATACCTACATAGACATTAGGTATCGGCAATCTTTTTGCTCTTATCAACAACTTGAAAGGTTAAAAAAAAAAGATGGCCAGTTTCAATTTGCCTTTATTTACTTGTTAATAAAGTTGAATAACTTTTATATGCCTACTGGCCATTTGTGTTTCTTTTGTAAATTGCCAAAGTTTTTTGAAGGTCAGTCATTTTTTTTTTAAAGGGGGCTCTGTAGCTCTATACTGACCTAACCATATGACAGTGGCTAATTAGAATAATCTAGCAAAGACTGGATGCACATCTCAGATACAGAGTCAATTCTAATAGGGTATGTAGCATTAGAACAAGTAAAGGTTACATTTTACTCTCAATACTGTAAAAAAAAGATGGCTTTGAAGCAAAACAAGCTTGATTATAAATCCTCTCTCTCTACCACTTGCTATGTGACCTTGAGAAATTACTTACTCCTTTTAAGTGCTAGTTTTAACTGTGAAATGAAAAAAGTACATATCTTACGAAATAATTATGAGTATTAAACGTGAGAGAAAAGTGTGTACGTGTGTGTGTGTGTGTGTGTATGTGTGTACATACAGCATGCCTGGCACATATGAAGTACCCAAATGTTACTTAACCTATTCTTTCTCCTAGGAAAAAGTAAATAGCTTACTGATTTATATTTGTGTCTCCCAAGTTCTTACAGAAGCCACATTCCTTGGTGATCTCATTTGGTTCCACGGCTTTAAATGCCATGTATACACTGATGACTTGAAGTTTATCTCTAGTCCTAATCTCTCTCAAGAATTCCATGCTCTCCATGTTCTAACTTGGGCTAAAAAAAGAAAAAAAAAAATCCAGGCTAATATATCTACCTCCTTGAAATCTCCACTTGATATCTAATATCTTAAAAGTGACATGTTCAAAACCAAACTCCTGATCTTCTCTCCCATATCTGTTCTCTCTGCAGCCTCTCTATCTCAACTGGTGCCAACTCCACCCATCCTTCTACTTCCTTGAAACCATTCCTGACTCCTCCTCTCTCTCTCTCTCTCAAGCATTCAATGTGAAATTATGTTGGCTCTATCTGCAAAATATATCTGGAATCTGACTAGCTCTTGCCATTTTCACTGCTACATCCTGCCTAAGGTACCATTATCTCTCACTGGATTATTGCAAATAAACTCCTAAATTCGCTCTTGCCTTCTCTTACCTAAGTCAGATCATATCACTCCTTTTGACTCAAAATAAAAGCAAAAGTCATAACTCTTCCCCACTCCTCACTATATACCAGCCTTATCAGCTTTCTAATAATGTGTCAGGCATTCTCCATCTCTAAGACCATTGCTCTAGCTATCCCTCTGCCTGAGATACTCTTTCTCCTGGCAACCAGCTTGGCTATCCTTCTTCCAGTCTACACTCAAATCCAATTTTCCATGAGGTTTACCCTAACTTACCAATTTCATTCTGTAACAACCCAATTCCTACATTTCCATGGCCTCTTACTCTATTCTACTTTCATAAAAAATAGGACTTGTCATCTTTTAACACACTATAAAATTATTGTAGTTAGATTTATAAATATTGTCTGCCTTACCCATTAAAATGTTAAGGTCCACAAAGAAAGGAATCTTTTATCTATTTTGTTCACTAACAAACCCTAAGAACCTAAAATAGTACCTAATGGAGTAAACACTCAATAAATGTCTGGTAACTAATTAAATGAATGAATCTCCATTTATTATTAGCCCAAGTTACACTAAGCTGAATGCCTGCCTTTAAAGACATTATCTGTATATATTAAATTTATAATATATATCTTAGGAGCTTGCTAAAAATTTTCTTTAAAAGCTGTGCCCAGCCTTGGTGGCTCACATCTATAATCCCAGCATTTTGGGAGGCCGAGGTGGGAGAATCGCTTGAGGCCAGGAGTGTGGACTGAGCAAAATAGAGACACTATTTCTACAAAAAATAGAAAAATTTGCCAAGTGTGGTGGTGCGTGCCTGTTACAAGGCCCAGCTACTCTGGAAGCTGAGGTGGGAGGATTGTTTGAGCCCAGGAGTTTGAGGTTGCAATAAGCTATGATGACACCACTGCACTCCAGCCCAGGCAACAGAGTAAGACCTTGTCTCAAAAAAAAAAGATATCAGGGGCAAGGGCAACAAACGTAACCTAAACATTTGTACCCCCATAATATGCAGAAATAAAAAAAAAAGATATCTATATCAAGAATGTAGATCCACAATAAAATACTGGTATATAATCAGTAACACTATTTTTTATTACATACACAAATGAAATCCCCCCAGTGACTACTAGACTGTTTACAAATATTAACTTACTAAGTTACCAAAGACGTCATTTACATAACTATCTCTAAATGTGTGAGCCATTAGGAAAAAGAAAATCTTGCTGGGGCAGCTATCATGTAGATGAATATTTCAAATATCTTACGTTCAGCAAATGGTATATACAATACATAGGTTTTTTTTTTTTAAAGCACCAAGTTTGAACCAGATTATTGAAGATTCTGTATGTTCTTTAACATACGTACCATGTATTTGTGTGAATTTATATATAAACAAATATATATAATACATTAATACATAACAATTTGGTGCCATCATTTATAATAGCATGACTATAAACAACCTAAATATCCATCACAAAGAATCTGATAATACAAACATACAATGGAATATTGTGCAGCCATGAAAAAGAATATGGTAGATTTCTATGTGTGAATCTGGAACAAACTATAAGTGATTAGGTGAGAAAATCAAAGTACATTAGGCTTCCATATGTACATTTAAGCACGTGTGTGTACATTATATATTAATACATGTGTTAGAAGTAGGGAAATATATGAATGATAGTATAGGCAAAGAATATTTATGAATGGATACAAAAACTAGAAAGAGGAGCTATCTTTTTGAAGAGAGGGATTAGGAAATAAGGAGGAAAGGAGAGTATTTTTCACTGTGTACCCTTCTGTGCTATTTGAATTTAACCTGCACATGTATTAATATTACACTTTTAATTCCAAAAATAAGATATTGCTCCAATTTTTCTAAGGCTGGCTTTTTTTTTTTTTTTTTTTGAGACAGGGTCTCATTATCAGCTAGGCAAGAGTGCAGGGGTATGACCATAACTCACTGCAGCCTCAAACACCTGGGCTGAATGGATCCTCCTGCCTCAGCCTCCCAGGCGGGACTTACAGGTATGTGCCACCACACTCAGCTAATTTGTTTTTTTTTTAATTCTTTAGAGATGAGATCTCACTGTACTACTCGGGCTGGTCACAAACTCCTGGTCTCAAGCAATCCTCCCATCTCGGTCTGGGATTATAGCCGCAAGCCACTGCACCTGGCTTAAAGCTGGGATTATTTTTTTTTTATATTAAAAATATAATTTAAAACTAGCTTTAGAAAAATGGGAATAATATCTTTATTTTTTGAAGAAAAATCAAGAGAGACATACCAAAAGAGAGATATCAAAGAAGGGAGAGCTTTTTCTAGGAAAGAGGGCTATTATCTACATGCCCATTAACTCAGGCAAGATTAGTGAGATGAGCACACCTATACAAACAAGTCTCCACCTTACAATCATTCCACTTTTTAAGAATGGTTTAGAAACCATACTTCGAATTTTGAAGTTTAATTTTTTTCCCAGGCCAATGATATGTGGTATAATACTCTCTCACTGTGCTGGGCAGCAACACGGAACAGCAACTCATGAGGATAAACAATGGTAGGTTAAGTGTATTAAATACATTTTTAGCATACAATATTTTCAACTTACAATGAGTTTATCAACACATAACCTCATTGTAAGCCAAAAGTATCATTAAATCAAAAATGCATTTAATACCCTGATAAATCCAACATAAAGTTTAAAAATCATAAATGTAATCATTGTAAATCAGACCACCATAAATCCCTGATGGGTCTGTGTCCTGATAAACCCATTATAAAGTCTTAAATCAGGCACCATCTTCACACAAACCAAATGACTAGCCTAAGGCCACAAAGTTATTTTATAAAAGCACTAAAATCAAAATCTCAGGACCCCTAGTCCAGCACTAATTCCTAAATACTGAAATGAGACACAAATACTTTAAGTACTGATTTGTTAACAACTACATTTATGTGCCACATAATGAAATTTTGGTCAACGACAGACTGAATATACAATGGTGATCCCATAAGATTATAATACTGTATTTTTACTGTACCTTTTCTGTGTTTAGATACACACATAATTACTACTGTGTTACCACTGCCTATGGTTTTCAGTATAGTAACATGCTGTACAGGTTTGTAGCCTAGGAGCAGTAGGCTATATCGTCTAAGTTTATATGAGTACACTTTATGATGTATGCACAACGTTGAAGCTGCCTAAAAACAAATTTCTCCAAATGTATCCCAGTCATTAAGGGACACATGACTATATAGGATGACAGCATATAAAACAAATATTTTATATTATTCCATTTTGGCTCACTAAACTACTTTACAAACAGGACATAAAGTTAATATGAAAAAATAAATGTGAGAAATGCTGCCACAAAACTTGTGTATGTGTGCACACACACTCATGCATATGGGCTACGGACTAAACTGTGTCCCCCCAAAATTCGTATCTGAAGCCCTAACACCCAATGTGCCTATATTTGGAGACAAGGCCTTTAGGAAATAATTAAAGTTAAATAAGGTCATAAGGCTGAAGCCCTAATCTAGTGTCCTTTGTAAGAAAAGGAAGAAACATCAGAGCTCTCCTCTGTGCAAGCACCCAGAAAAGGTCACACAAGGACAAAGCGGCTGGTCTGCAAGCCAGAAGAGAGCCCTCACTAGGAACCCAATTGCCCAGCACCTTAATCTGGGACTTCCAGCTTCTGGAACTCTTGAGAAAATAAATTTCTGTCATTTAAACTGCTATGATGTTTTGTTATGGCAGACCAAGCTAATAATAATAATATATATTTATATATGGTGTATATAAGAAAATATATATACTAAGTATGTGTCTGTATTATACATGTATAAAAAAGGTCTAAACATACAAACTACTAACAATGATTAACTCTGGGCAATAAGAGGAGATTGGTTTACTTTGACTTTGTACACTTCTGTTCCAATGCAAATTTTTACCAAAAGAAGTGTGACTTTTATCATTTAAAAACTAAATTAGCCAAATGGTGGCTCATACCTTTAGTACCAGCTACTCGAGAGGCTGAGGCAGGAAGATGGGCTGAAGCCAGGGAGGCTGCAACGAGCATGCCTGTGAATAGCCACTGGACTCTAGCCTTGGTAGAGTGCAGTCTAGCCTGAGACCCCAACTCTTAAAAAAATAAATTAAAGGAATTAAAAATAAATTAAGGCTGGTCCGAGTGCAGTGGTGTTTACAACT
>RJWJ010039963.1:0-14197 GCA_004363605.1 Indri indri | reverse complement strand
CTTCCCTTAAAAGCCACTATTCAGTAAGATTCTGTTCTAGGCTCTCTCTACTTTCTCACCAGATGATCTAATTCATATGTATGGCTTCATGTGGGGCCTTTTGCCCTGAAATCTGAAAACTTTATCTAGCTTAGAACTCTCAAACTCTAGATCTATATACCCAGAGGTCTACTTAGATGCCTTACAGAGATCTCTGAATTACTTACTGTGTTTGAACAGCTCCTCATTCTTGCCTACCCCTCCTGAAATTATTTTACAAACCCACAGTGTGATCCTGATAATTGGCCGAATTTGAAAATCACTGCCTTAATCCATTTAATTCCTTCTAATAATAGAGTTCTCTATCTGTGAACAGTGGACTAAACCTAATGTTAAAAAAATCTAAGTGTAACATGAGAATAACTTTAAAGGTATTCTCTACAGTTTCCTATGTGAAAACACAAGTTCTCCAGGTGAGATATTTGAGAGTCTACATTCTCTCTCTATTCCCATTGCCTCTACCTTAATTTATACCCTTATAACTCATTGTTTCTTTCTTGGATCACTGCAGTGTCTTCCTGACTAATCTCTTTGCCTGCACTGTAACCCATCTCTCTCTCTCTCTAATCCATTTGTCATATCATCTCCAGATGGATTTTTTAAAAAATCAAATCTAGTAACACTACTCCCTTACTCAAAACTTTTTTTTTTTTTTTTTTTGAGACAGAGTCTCACTGTGTTGCCCAGGCTAGAGTGCCATGGCGTCAGCCTAGCTCACAGCAACCTCAAACTCCTGGGCTCAAGCGATCCTCCTGCCTCAGCCTCCCAAGTAGCTGGGACTACAGGCATGCGCCACCATGCCCGGCTAATTTTTTCTATATATTTTTAGTTGTCCGATTAATTTCTTTCTATTTTTAGTAGAGACGGGGTCTCGCTCTTGCTCAGGCTGGTCTCGAACTCCTGAGCTCAAACAATCCGCCCGCCTCAGCCTCCCAGAGTGCTAGGATCACAGGCGTTAGCCACCACGCCCGGCCTCAAAACTTTTTATGACTTCCTTTTACCTTCAGGATAAAATGCAAGTTCTTTATGATGGTCTATGAAGCTCTTAATTTTAAAACTTATTCCTTCTCCAGCATCAGTTCTGCTCTCTAACCTATACTGAAGCCATGCTCAACCATATAAAGTTGCCCCTAAACACCATCTTTTTGCTCACCTTGGCCTCCATCCACTCATTCAACAAATTTATTGAGCACCTACTGTATGTTAGGCACTGAACAGAGGTATTGAATATTCAACAGTGGGCATAACACTG
The DNA here is from genome assembly GCA_004363605.1 of Indri indri. NCBI lineage: Eukaryota > Metazoa > Chordata > Mammalia > Primates > Indriidae > Indri > Indri indri. The sequence continues at coordinate 12,906 of RJWJ010039963.1, read as the reverse complement.
ACCATAAATCTGTGCCTTTGTTGAGCTCACATTCTTGTGAAAGAAGACAGTTAATAAATAAGTAAATGAAATTATTTCAGATTGTGGTAAATGTTATAAATCTACTAGGAAGATGAGCTAAAAAGCAACATGGGTAGGTTGGGGTGGAAGGGCCAGAAGAAGATCTTCTTTAGATAAAATAGGAATGTTTTCTCTGTGGAGGTGATACCTGAGCTGAAAACAGGATGAAAAGAGGTCAGCTATGCTGAGAGCTAAGATTTCTAGTGGGAATAGTAAGCACAACACTTCTGAGAAGAGAAGATAAAGAACAGAAAGGAAGCCCACAGTAGCTGAAGTAAAATGAACAAGGGGAAGAGTGTAATAAAATGAGTTGGGGATGCAGGTAGGGACCAAGTCACCTATAAACTTAAAAGTTTTTTTAAAAATATTTTAAATATTTTAAAGTTTTTAAAGTTTTATTTTTAATATTTTAAAGTTGAAGGGAATGAGGAGTGATTGCTAAAAGGTACAAAGTTTCTTTTGGGGCTGATAAAATGTTCTAAAATTGATTGTGGTGATACTCTGAATTGCACACTGCAAATAGGTGAATTGCATGGCATGTGAATTATATCTCAGTGAAGCTGTCGTTAGAAAAAATTAAATGGCCCCATGTGGCTAGCGCCTGCCACACTGTGCAGCGGTCCCCAACCTTTCTGGGACCAGGCAATAATGAGCTGGTCAGAGTTTCTGAAATACACACAGCTTCATGACTCCAGGCTTCAGCTCATGTTCTTCATTTGACCCCTTCTTTCCACCCCTTAAATGTGCCATCTCTTATTGGAATCTTTCCTTTACCATTCTCTCCTAATCATTTTCTACCTTCTGAGTTACCTTTGTACTTTCTGCAAACTTTATTATTTTTATTTTCATTTCCAAAATGTTTTTAAGGTGAACATATTTCTCTTGCTGCATATATCCCACTGTATAGCAATTTTTATTTGCATGTCTCTTCTACCTATAAGACTGTAGGCTCCTTGAGGGTAGGGGCTTTGTCTTCTGCTTCTGTATCTCCTGTTTTTGTGCATAATAAGAAGAGCTTAATACGTTGTCTAAATATCTGTAGAAATAGCTGAAAATTCAATATCCATTCTTGAAAAAAAATATCCTGTTAAGGTAAGAATAGAAATAATTTTCCTTAACTGGATAATGAGTATCTATAAGAAACCAGCAACGAACACTATTCTTAATAATGGAACAATAGTGGCATTCCCACTAAAGTTAGGAACAAGACAAACATGTTCTTATTCAACATTATCATTGCTATTTAACATTATTCTGGAAGTCCTAGCCAATGAAAGAGATAAGATATAGAACATGTAACCTCTAGATAGAAAAAAAAGATATTATCTACCTAGAAAATCCAACATAATCAACCAAAAAATGATTGGAACCAATAAAAGCATCCAACAAGATGATGACTCTAAGACCTAAGACTGCTATGTCCTGCTTTCCTGAGAGTAGGTTTCTATTTATGGGCTACAGTACATTCTTTTTTGCCATTTTTATTGATGAAACCCACATCCTCAATGATTCCATGCTTCTCAAAATCATCATGATATGTATCTGGGAGTATGATGAATAATAAAATTGCAAAACCTTAAACAAATGGAAGGATTATCATTACTTTCTAACACTAATCTCTAACTTCCCCACTAAACAATCTCACTCTCTTCTGAACCCCTAAAGCATTATGGACTCAACCCGTTATTGGGCACTTGGAATGCTCTGCTTTGTACTACAGTCTTTTCAGAGCCTTCTGTATTGTTCTGACAATAGGAGGTGTACTGAATGACAAGAGATAGAACTAAAAAGATATCAAAAATTAAAATCTAGTAAGGACATTTAAGATGAAAAAGTTAGCTCTATCAAATCCTCCATGAATCAAGCCAAGGGTAAATTAACACATGCAATGTCTTACATGAGATCACTATAGAATGGGGATTTTAGCTTATTATAATTTTAATATGAGGCTGGGTGTGGTGGCTCATGCCTGGAATCCCAGCACTTTGGGAAGCCAAGTCGGGAGGATTGCTTGAGCCCAGGAGTTTTAGACCAGCTTAGACAACATAGCAAGACATTGTTTCTACAAAAAATAATAACAAAGAATTTAGCTGGGTGTACTGGCATGTGTCTGTAGTCTCAGCTACCTGGGAGGCTAAGGCAGAAGGATCCCTTGAGCCCAGGAGTTTGAGGTTTCAGTGACCTATGATTGTGCCACTGCACTCTAACCTGGGTGATAGCATGAGACCCTGTTTCAAAAAAAAAAAAAAATTTAATATGAGTCAAAGAAGTTTAATGTGACTGTAAAAAGCTAATGTGGTATGTGTTGATAGCATTGTAATGGGCAGTATGAAACTGGCAATACTTCTGCCTCCACTCTGCCCTGATCACACCACACCCAGAACATGTTGTTCTGTTCTGAGTATTACATTTTAAAAGGCACATTGAGAACTGGAGTATGTTTGGGACAGGGCAGCTGGAATAGATTATAACTATCGTTTGAAGGACTATTGAAAGGGCTGGAGACATTCGGCCTAGATAGCAAAGACATGGCAGACATCATGATGGCCTGAAATACAGGAAAGATTGTCATGTGGAGGATCCTCAGCTTATTCTGTATAGCCTCAGAGGGTAGTGGAGAGAAAGAACAGCAGGCTTAGGTGCATCTAATAATAGGTGTTTAGAAACAGGGGCTGTCTTTGGCAATTTAGGTTTCTATCACTGAAGGTGTTCAAAAATAGATTATTTGGTTATTCATGTGGTAAATAAATGATTCCAGGATTCTTTGTATCTCTAGTGCATTATATGGCAGAAGACACTCAGTATTTATGAAAAGAATTTTTTTTTAAATTCAAAGGTTTCTTAGCAAATAAACAGCAATTTTCCCTCTATATATTACATAAACTCAATTACTCAACAATATTTAGTTAGTGCACATGTGTGATGTGCAGGAAACTGTGCTGGAACCTTTATGAAACTTCATAATATCAAAGAAATTTTAAATGGCACATTGAATATGTTTCGAAGAGGGCAATTTCAAGACATCAAAGAAATCTATCACCATGTTAGCACTTTGTGAACATACTGCTTACTACGTGGAAGGAAGCTGTGACCAGATCTGGAATAACTACCCCAATTGAGTTACATGAAGTATATAGGTGATGAAGTGGAAGTGTCCATAACCACGGAAGAATGTGACTTTTACCTTGGAGTTCTTAATAGTCATAAAAGAAATGCTGAGCATGATAATACAACCTCCCTCATTTTAATTAACAGCATCATATAGCACTTTACAATTTCCTTTTTTCCTCCAAGCATTACCTCATTTAACTTTTTAGAAGTGTTTTCGACACATTTAGAGAAAAACAGGCATTATCCTTCAGCCATTTATGATACTTTGGCCAGGTAAAATAAGAGATTCTTTCATTGTTTTATGTTTGAATGAAATTATGAATATATAATCATAAATGAAGCAGATATGCTATGTAAAAAGGCCAAAACAGCTCTAGAAACTGTAGCAGCATAAAGAGCTCTTTGCTATTTTAAAAGGATAAATATAAAAACAGAAGAAATATATAACAAAATATATGAGACTACCCTAATTTCAAGTAAAATATTTTGTCTAATTTACTAGCTGAGATATACCATCAATGGAGAAATGAAACTAACCAGATTATGGGACTTCCTTCACAAGTCTAAACAGATAATTGTCCCAATTCCTGCTTTTGTGTTTGAATATATGCTTAAAAGACATTAATCTCTTTTTTAAAAATGATGTTTGAAAGGCTGTAAATAAGAAAATGCAAGGTACACACACATACACAAAATCTAAAGACATCAGAAGGGGTGTACGTTAAGTTATATTCAATAAGAAGGAGTCAGCCGTACGAAAATCTGGGCGAAAATGATTCCAGGCAAAGGGAAAGTGTAAACAGATAAAATACATGATTAAAAAGGTATAATCTACAAGAAGTATATAATGTAAAAGATCAACTAGGTAATTACAATATAAAATTGTAACTCTAAAATAGTGATAAGCATATTAACAATGCAATGATAGTACAAGATATAAGTTGTGATAGTATTTTCAAACTAAAGACTCACTGTTACAGTTTTGATTTTTTGATCCATACTTTCTGCACTCGAACTCTTCTTTTCCACAGGTTATTGAACTGCACAAATTTTACCCATAAATATTTCAAAATGTTTCTTTTTAATTTTAAAAATACGAGTTCACTAAAGATATTTTGAAAGTGCAAAGCACATAAACTTTTTAGTAGTGCTATCCAAAAATGTTATAAAGAAAATTAACCACAATCACCTTTCCCTTTTTGTAGCAACTGCTAATAATACGGCAAATGTCATGGCAACTTTTACAATTACAGTCACCTCACCCACTGTCTTCTATTAGAAGGATGTACAGCCAAACGTAAAGAACTGTATCTGTGAGAACTATTGCATATACGGTAAATAATATATATATGATAAACAATTGGAGAATTTTCAATTATTTTTTAACAAATACGTTCCTCTTTTGAGTAAAGAAGGAGGAAACGTTAGAAAAGCTTCCTCCATCTCCAATGTAATCATGGCTAGCGTGTGCACGCTTCCAGGACTTTTTCTGTATGCTTACGTACACACAAGCGCGTGTTTTGTTTCATGCTTCACTCCCAGGCGTAGAGCTGGTTTTACAATCTGCTTTTTGCATTTTACGAAGTGTCGTAAAGTCCTTTCCACTTCAGCGTCTTTCCCACTGCGGCGTGGAACGCCACGTAGGCCCTCCAGGCTCTGGCGGCCAAGTGTGATGGTAGAAGGCCCAGAAGCCAGCGGGGGTCGGCGGAGGAGCGACGGCGGCGCTCAGCGATGACGCACCGTGGCGTGCGCGGTGACGGCAGTGGCCGCGGCGCAGGGGCGGGGCGAAGGCTGCGGCGGCGGCGTCGGGCACGCGCACACGTTGCATTCTCTTCGAGCCGGTGCTGCGTGGTTCGGGCGCCAGCCAGGCGGACTGACAAACCAGCCGACTGGTGGAGATGGCGACGCTCTGTCTGACTGTGAATTCGGGAGACCCTCCTCTGGGTAAGGGGCCGAGGCCGCAGACCTGTGTGGGTTGCATCAGCCAGGGAGGGTGCGGGGCGGGGAAGGTCGCCGCGCCCTGGCTTTGCGCAGCGGTGGTCACCGTCTGGTTGGTTGGGCCTGACCCTCTTCCCTGAACTGTACACGGAGTGGGCTCCGCGCCCTTGTCCCTCTGTCCCCCGGCAGGTGCATCTGCTCCTGAACACAGTTTGCCCGAGCATGGAGGAAGGCGCGGTGTGAACCCCGCTGAGACACAGGAAGCTCAGCTTCGGACCTTCTTCTTTGAGAGGGATGACTCCTGGCCAGCTCACCTCTCTCTTTTTGAAGTAGTTTCCCCTGGAGACCGAGAGTTGCCTCAAATCCAATTATCTTCGCTTCCCTTCTTTTAGCAATTTTTTCCCTAACTTTCCTTATCTTTCCTCCCTTCCTGTCTTCTGTACAGAAAAGATCCTCAATCCACTTGGCTTTTCCTTAATTTTGTCGGGTTCAAAGAGAACATGCCAGACCATCGTATTAGCATTTAGAATTTCAACTGAGGTTACATTTATTTTTAATTAAGGGTGGCAGGGTAATTGCAGAAATACCCAGGTACACTGCGGACTGATGGAGTTGCTTTACTACACACCCTGTGGATGTGTGGTAAATGCCAGAATAAACATCAGACGTGTCACCTTCCTGATACATCTTAAGTTCGATTTGGAATTGTTTCGTGATCGTGGCGAAAGTTATTGTGGGTATATAGCTTAGAATTTTTTTTCCATTACTTTGGGAAATTACACAAAAGGATTTGAGTAGTCTGCTGATCTCAAATTCGTTAATACTTATGTATAAAATAGACTTTCTAATATTTATGAAGCCGAGACCTTTAAATACAATTGGCCACATGGGGATGATGAAATTATTCATTACGTTCTCAACTTTGGTGGTGCTTTCGGTCTGTTGGTACAAACACACAATTCAATAGCCATTTTAAATATTTAAAAGATGCTAATGTTTTGGTATATTGGTTCCAGTAATTGCGAACTAACCTCTCAGCAAATCAATTCTAAAAGAAATGAGTGATTCTTGGGCTGGAAAAGCACTGGACAGTTTGGCCTCATGGTTGAGAGGCAGTTTTGGTTCCGATGCCCTTAGTCCAATCCTGGCTGCCACTTATTAGTTGTGGACCCTTGTCAAGTTCCTTGTTTAGCTTCTCTCACAGTTTCCTTGTTTAAGAAAGGGAATAACATATTCCACATCAGGTTGGTCCCTACAATTAAATGAGACTATACTTAAAGTTCCTGATACATTTCAGATATTCAATAATGGCTGTGGTTTTTACCAGTGTTCTTAGAAAATCACCCAGAAGGTGAAGATGATAGACCTGTTTCCTTAGTGAATTATAGAACTTAGAACCTCATTTTGCCAGTGTTCTGTAAGAGAGTCTTAAAGAAATTTGTCATTTTGAGCTATAGACCAATATCAAATATATATTATTTTTCTAATTTTTCCTCTTCTTTTTTAGTTTTGATTTAATTCTTCCCAGTTTAAATACATTTTGTTTTTAATAAAACTAGATGAAATATTTAGAAAACTGGATTGCATTGCTAGAATTTCCCTATTTTATATGCATGCATGTTATGTATTTAATGTGAAAGTAATTTCAGACTTACAAAAAAGATGCAAGAATAGAACAAAGACCTTTCCCCACCCCCAGCACCAAGAGCATACTGCAGATACGATGCTTCAGTGCCCCAGAATACTCTGGTGTACATCTCCCAAGAACCAGGAAACTCTACGTGACCTCACATGACCATCACAATCAGGAAATAGAATTGATGCAATTCTTTCATCTAATGCAGAGACCCCATTTTTGTTTTGTCACTAATTGTTCCAACAGTACCCTCCATAGAGAAAGGATCAAAATCCAGAACCATGCTTTGTTTGCACCTACTTGTCATCTCTCCCCAGTTTCAGTCTGGAGTGGTTTATTAGTCTTCCCTTGGCTTTCATAGCTTTGGCCTTTCTGAAGATTATAGGCCACTTACATGAAGAATATCCCCTGATTAAGTTGTCTGGTGTTTCCTTGTGGCTAGATTCAGGATGTGCGTCTTTGGCAGGAATAGCACAGTAATTCCTTGTTCTTCGTTGCAGCCTGTCAATTGGTGCATGAATTTAATTTTCCCATTACTGATGATTCTTTGATTACTTAGAATGGTATCTGCCAGTTTTCCTCACTGCACAGTTTTCCCTTAACAGACATTTTAATGGGGAGATGGATTGGAACCACGTAAGTGTTCCACTCTCCATCAAGCCTTCACCAACTGGTTTCTGCATCCAGTGAAGCCTCCTGCCCAACGTGATTGTTATGATGTTTGCCAAATAGTGATTTTCCAGTGCTGCCATTCCTACTACATGTGTTAGTTGGCATTTTTCTGTGAGAAGAACTTTATCTTTTTCTCATTAAAAAAAAATCATAGCAAAATATACTCAAGAGGTTATCTGTATTATTTTCATTTTTTAATTTTATTTTTTAAAGTTTTATTGAATTATAAGTTACATATAAAGTGCACCAATTTTAAGTGTACAAATTGATTGACAAATATATACAATGTGTAACCTACACCACAGTGATGATACAGAATATTTCTATTACTTTAGATAATTCCTTTACGCCCCTTTGCAGTCATCCCTTTCCCCATCCTGGCACCTGGTAGCCACTGATCTGCTTTTTGTCACTATTGTTTTTTCTGGAATGTCATATACATTGAATCATATACGTATTCTTTGGTACCTAGGATAATACCTTTGAAATTCATCTGTCTTGTCCACAGTATCATTCCTTTTACTTTCTGGATTGGATGTCATTATATGGATGTACTAAAATATATCTCATTTACTTTGATGGTCAAATTGCCCTTATTTGCCAGTGGAAGTCCCTCCAAGCTGGACTCTTGTATTTTTTTAACGTATCTCTTATTTGTCTTTGACTATGTCCTTGCTGTCTAACAATAGGATTTTTTTGGTTTATTTTGTACCTTTCCTGCCACAGCCCTGTTTCCAATGGAGCGTGGTATTTAATTGTCTATCTTAACCAAATCACAGGACAAAGGATTAGTGAATCAATTTAGTAAATTTTATCAAGTGCTGAGAGGCAGTGTTACACTGTTTTAGAGTTTGAGCTCTGGACTGCCTTAGACCTGCAAATCCCAACTGACATATAATAAGTCAAGGTCATTGGGTGGGTTGTTTAACCTCTCTAAGCCTCAGTTTCCTCTTCTGTAAAATGAAGATAAAGGTATCTCTGAAGGTTACTGCAAAGATTAAAAATGATAATGACTATAAAGCATTAAGCATAGTGCCTACTACGTAGTAATCGCTCAAATACTATTAACAGTAGCTTTTATATAAAGCACTATTCTGATTTCTTCTTGTTTCCTAAGAAAGGAAAAGATTAATTTCAGTGTTTCTAACTGGAAGCTGAGCACATTCCAAAGCAGTTGGATATGCTAGTGAATGGATTCTGGATTGTGGTTTATTTCTCTAAGACAAAATAACTATACTTTGTGTCTACAGATGACTGGGGAAAATGAATAGTTCTTGCAGGACCTATTATTCATTTGTTGAGTCATCCTTATTGCCTTATGATTCAGGTTATAAATGCTAAATTGTTTTCAAAGAGAAATCTTTTCATCCCATCATTTATAGGAGCTTTGCTGGCAGTAGAACATGTCAAAAATGATGTCAGCATTTCCGTTGAAGAAGGGAAAGAGAATATTCTTCGCATTTCTGAGTAAGTGATTTTATATCATTGTTTTTAGTACTGATGGCTTTTTAAAAAAATCGGCTTTAAATGTTATGTGCTTGTTTTACTTGCTAATTAGGTGGCTTGTCCCTAGAAAGCAGTGTGCTTTTCTTCATCATTCTAAAAATATTGAACCCAGTGGCTTATATTTGTCTGTAAACTGATTGCCTTCATAATCTGAACTAGAGACCTAGCTTTGAGAGCCCATCTGCAACACCATCTCCTGAAGTGAGTTACAGCTGTTTAATTGGACTGGCCTATTCCCAGAAATGGGAGACTGGTTTAATGGGATCCTTTGCCACTCAGCTATTAACTTGATTTTTCTCTCCACAGCCACCAACTCGGCTATTAATGTATGAAACGTATAGGGAAGTTTCAGACAGGGGAATGTTGGAGCCCAGCAGTCAATACCCTAAAGACTGGTGCTTTGACATGCTGAGAGGCCTGAGAAGCTGCAAATTTCTTCAAACCCTCTCTTGTTCCACCCCACCCCAAGCAGGAAGGGGCTTTCTCTCTGGAATTTCCTTACCTGACCATAAAAGCCTTTTTCCAAAAGAAATGCGTTGTGTTAAACCCCTTCCCTAGGGATCTCATCAAATAATCAGGACAGAAGAGACTTCACCGGCCCAGACAGATTTTTCATTTATTGTTATGAGAGCAGCTCCAAGAGATTAAGTAGGGAACTTTATGTGCGAAAGATAATCTTTGTTCCTATGTAGCTCCCCTTCTCGTCTTCCTGTTATGTCTGCTTCCCACTTCCACCTCCTGGCCTATTTATTCTCCCTGATGATTTACCTTCCCTCAAAAGAATTGTCCACATTTCCCATCTTCCTCCTTCCCTATGAAAAAGGGTATATAAACTTCTGTGTAGCACCTGAGTTATTGGATAGGATAATCACTGTGATTTTCCTCTGTGCACATTAATAAATTTATATGCCTTTTTTTCCTTTAAAAAAAAAGGAACTAAAAATGTACAGAAAGATTTTATATAAGGCTTTTAAATTCTATTGTAATTCTCGTGGAAAATTGAAGATATTTCAGATCAATAGTAATAGGAAAGAAATAAATTTGTTAAGTCCACAGCATGGAATGTTGGGCATCTATGAAAAAAGGCTTATGAAGAATTTTTAAAGATGGATATGTTTATAATCTAACAATAACACAGAACACCATGTAAAATTCAAATCTGCATAGAAAAATATGTTTGAGAAATGTACAACACTGTGGATGTTTTTCTTTTTAGTTGTCTGTGTTTTCAACATTTTCTACAATATGCATATATATCTATGTTTTTGATTAAAGCTAATCATTTGCAGCCCAGGCTATATAGAAGATTGAGTGCCCTTGAACTCATCTCTTTTCTTTGGAACCCATTGGAAAAAACAACAAATAAGGGAGGACATGATTCTTTCATATAGTGAAACTAAGGAATAGACACAACTTGGTTTCAGGTTCAAGAATACTTTGCAGATGGACGAATCTGGACCAGATTGAAAGAGGTGTCAAAGGTATTCTCAGGCAGGATGCAGATTTTGAAATGCGTTTAAAAGGTCTGTGATAAACTGATACAAGAAAGACTTGTATTGGTGAAGAGACAAGGTATGTAAAATAAGAGTATTACCAGCTTGGCGTCATTTTCCCATGAAAGAACTTAGAAGTAGGATTGAAAGATGCGCCATGCAGCTTCTTGACTTTGAAAATTTGCCATGCTCACTTGTTGGAGCCTCAAGGGAGAATGAACAGAATCCAAGAGGAACATTTCCATTCTCTACTACTGCTTTATCCTGATGTTTTACAATTCTTTGTTGACTAAAAATAATTGAATATGGCATAGTGTTATTAACAGTTGTAATACATTAAATATCACTAGTTCAAATTTATTTTTTTTAAAAGCTGAATGTTATTTATGGAGTGTTTGTAGTGATGTTACTTTGATCTACCAGCAGTGATTAGAATTAGGCTATCATTTCAGAGTAGTCTAACTTTAATGAATAAACCTAATAATTCTTGCCTTAATAAACATACTGTCCCAAGACAGGAAAACAGTTGTTGCTGAAGTGCTTGGCTTCTATTAATAGTTAGTAGATACTTATTTCACTTGAAAACGACTAATTTGCCTTTCCCAGACTTAACTCTTACCGTTGACTTGCTGGTCACGTAATTAGTGAACTAGTATTTATACTAATAAACACTGAGGTGACTGTGAGAACATGAGTAAAGGAAATTATGTAATCTGTAATTATGTTCTCAAAGTACTACCCTAAACAAATTGTCCTATGTGTCTCTTTTCATCTCCGTCCCATCCCCCCCTTCCCAATAGAGCCCTATTCAGAGTGTTGCAGATATACATTTTTCATGTGTTCAAAATTAATGCCCTTCTACAAGATTCCAAATTTCTGCAAGATTCCAAATTTCATATTTATTCATGTTATTTACAGTTCTTGAAAAGCCTAGTCTATTTTTTCATTAAAATTCTTTTTTTAAAATCAAGGCTACATATGCAAATACTTGAGAGGCCTAGTTCTGTAAGTTTTTAAATAAAAAAATGCCAGTCATCCAGCCCCCATCCTCCATTTTTCCCTCTGTAGGCATGACCATTTCAACTCTTTCCAACTGATTCTTTTGGTATCGACCTCTGTCTCCAAGTAGCATTCTGATACTGTTTTTCTTTGCTTTTCCAGTTTTAGACATTATCTTTCTATGACGAAAGATTAAGCTAAACTCTTCTTTCCCCTGTTGTCACTACATACACTCACCCTACACTCACTAACTTCCTCCCAATGTAACGTATCATAATTCTGGTTTGATCACCGTTCAGTGTTAATGTTATAATGATTGTAAGTTTTATTCACTGCTGTGCCACATACCATAATTACTTTTCATGTAGAACTTTTAGATTTCCATGAATAATTGTTGTTGTTTGCTTTGTACCTTTCTTCGGAGCCTCTGATTTTTCATCTTTCTGTGTGACTTTAGGAAGTTTAGAGGAATCTTCCCTTAGGAGTCTGAAATTTTACAATAATGTGGTTTACTTGATCTATTTTTTATCTGTTCTGCTGGGCATTTGTTTGCTTCTTTCAATGTATAATATAAACTTGGAAATCCTGTTTTGGGAAAATAAAAATTTTATTCTTTGATTTGAAAAATTTTTTCCTCTCCATTTTCTGTCCTTTATGTGGATGTGGGGATTAGTCATTTTATTTTCTTAAATTGTCGCCTCCATTTTTTTATCCTTTTTTAATTTTTAGAGATGAACTCTCTCTCTGTTGCTCAGGCTGGGGTACAGTGGCTATTCATGAGTATGATCATAATATGCTATAGTCTCGAAGTCCTGGGCTCAAGCAATCCTCCTGCCTCTGCCTCCCAAAGTGCTGGTGTTAACAAGCATCAGCCACCATGCCCAGCCTGATCTGTTTTCTTTACCTGAAAGCTGGTAAAACTAGCCTCTTTACAATTGTGTATACTTGGCTTCTTTGCCTTAATTTATTTTAAATCACTGTAATTCTCAATATCCCAATTATATTTTCATATTTTCACCCCCGAATAGACACGCAGAAACTAATAGAAGGATGAAACATCAAATAGAAAGTCTACTCCGAAGTGAATTGATGGATTTAACTCAATATTTTAGAACAAATTGGAATTTGATAGAAACAGAGTAAAGAACAAATTAGCAGATCCATTTTTTACTGTAGTAGAAAATACATGATAAATGTAAAAATGTTTCAATTTTTACATTTCTTCATAAGTCTCATGACTTTTAGTGATTTGCTAGAGCAGCAGTAATATTTTATCTCATCCTTGTATTCTAGAAATGTGGTATTCACAGATGTAAATTCCATACTTCGCTACTTGGCCAGAGTTGCAACTACAGCTGGGCTCTATGGCTCTAACCTGATGGAACATACTGAGGTAAACAATGAACATTTCCTGACGTGTGTTGTCTTATTTTGATTTATGCTTCTGGTTTTCTGGGAACCTCACCTTATTAGCTTATGTCTTCTTATTCT
>RJWJ010039962.1:0-14211 GCA_004363605.1 Indri indri | reverse complement strand
AGAGAGAGAGAAGGAATTAGTTCATGCAATATTGGGGGCTGGTAAGTCTGAAATCTTCAGGCCAGCAGTCTGGGGACCCAGGGAGGAGTTGTTGCAGTCTCAGGTGCACAGGCAGAGTAGAGGGAGAATTCTTTCCTCCTTGAGGAGACCTTAGTCTTTTCTCTTAAGGCCTTCAACTGATTCAGTAATTCTTGCTCCTCTCACCTCCATCCCCCAGTATGGAGGTTGGTCTGCCTTGCTCAAAATCTACTGATTTAAATGTTAATCACATCTAAAAATACCTTCATGGTAACATCTAGTCTGGTCTTTGAGAAAAAATTGGATCATGATTTAGCCAAGTAGACACATAAAATAAATGATCACAATTTTGAAGCTAATCAAAGTCATTGCATTATTTGATCCATAATATTTTAGTATGTATTTCTACAAAGTAGGAATTCTTTTAAAAAACTGAAGCACAATGTTGCTATCATCTTAATGAAATTTTAAAAATCCTGAATTATTTTTGTTTGAATTAGGATCCAAATGAAGCCCATACATTGCAATTATAGGTATGACTCTGAAATCTTTTGGGATCCAGAAGTTCTTTCTTTATCTCCTTTTTGTTTTTCTCACAATTTATCTGTTGCAGAAACTATTTTGTCCTTTAGAACTTTGTGTCATATAAATTTTACTGATTGCATCCCCATGATGTCATTTAACATGTTCACCTGTATTTACCTTAAATTGGTAATTATATAGATGGGTTAGATCACATCCAGGTTCAATTTTTTTCTGCAAGAATACTTTAGGCATATCTTGGTGGGTTGTCTCTCTTTGGGATGTTAGCAGTCCTTGATTAACATTGCCTGACTTCATTAATTCATTTTGTAAAATTCCAAATTCTATCATTTCTTCTTGCATTTATTAGTTGGAATATTTCTATAAAGAGGAATTTGCCCCCATCAATCATTTGGGTACAGTTCTTCCTAGTTCATTATCCTAGTTTTTCCCAAATTGAGGTTGATAAACTCCTGGCAGTCTGCTGACGTGTGTGTGTGTGTGTGTGTGTGTGTGTGGGTGTGTGTGTGTAGATGTATGTGAAAGAAAGAGAGAGGTCTGTAAGCTTTCTACTAGTCTAACTCTGCATTTACCTCAGCAATGATTGAGAAATATTATAAGCATATCTGGATCATCTAGATGAGCATCTTGTATCAAGGTTCAACCAATGATCTCAGGGCTGGAGTTTGCATTTATATTTAGGATCATGATGGTGGCCAGTCACATTGATTTATTAATAATTATTGAGGGTTAATAAATAAAGAATATGGTCTTAATATACCAAATGACCTTTCAGTGGATTTTTGTTTGAATAGAGAATTTAATCAACTTGGGTCACACAACAATATACATATTTTGAACAAAAAGAAAACACACTGTAGCCTTCAGTGCCACAGTCATGCTGCGAAAGGCAATTTATTTTAGCAAAACTCATCTTCCATTAATATGATATTTGATTTGTATTAGTTTATTTGATTTGTGTTGATTTGTAGTTTTGCTTATATTTAATTTGTAAATTTGTTTCATTTCTTATAGTTGTCTAAATATTTTTACTATTTAAGAAAGTTTATGACAGAAGCAATTAAATTCAACATGCAGGCTCTGAAAGAATTCTTTTTTCCTTAAAATAGCAAAAGTAAAAAAGGACAAAGATGGCCACTATATAATGGTGAAAGAGAAGATCCAACAAGAAGAATTAACAATTCTTAATATTTATGCACCCAACTCAGGAGTGCCCAGTTACATAAAACAAACCTTGTCTGATCTAAACAACATGATAAATGATAATACCATAGTATCAGGGGACTTCAACACCCCACTGAATGAACTGGACAGATCTTCCAAATAGAAAATAAGCAAGGAAATAATGGACTTAAACAGTGCTCTAGAACAAAAGGGTCTGACAGATCTCTACAGAACATTTCACCCAAATAAAGCCAAATATACATTCTTTTCATCAGCCCATGGAACTTTCTGCAAAATTGATCACATACTAGGCCACAAATTAGACCTCAACAAATTCAAAAAAATAGAAATTACACTGTGTATCTTTTCTGATCATAGTGGTATAAAATTAGAGTTCAATCCCAACAGAAATACTCACCACCTCACAAAGTCATGGAAATTAAACAATCTATTATTGAATAATTATTGTGTCAAGGAGGAAATACAGAGGGAAATAAGAGTTTCCTTGAACTAAATGATAATGGAGACACAAGTTATCAAAACCTGTGGGATACAGCAAAAGCATACCTGAGAGGAAAACTAATAGCAATAAATGTTCACATCCAAAAACAGAAAGCTCAAAAATCGACAATCTAATAAACAGTCTCAAGGAATTGGAAAAGGAAGAACAAATCAATTCCAAACCTAGTAGAAGAAAAGAAATAACTAAGATCAAAGCAGAACTAAATGAAATTGAGAACAAGAGAATTATACGGAAGATCAACAAAACCAAAAGCTGTTTTTTTGAAAGATAAACAAAATTGACAGCCCTCTTGCTAGATTGACAAGAATTCGAAGGGAAAGGACTCTAAGAAACTCAACTAGGAATGAAAAAGGAGAGGTCACAACAGACACCATGGAAATAGAAAACATTATTTTTGATTACTATAAAAACGTATATGCCCAAAAACTACATAATGAGGAGGAAATGGACAAATTCCTGGAAACATACAACCTCCCTAAACTCACCCAGGAGGTAATAGAACTTCTGAATAGACCAATCTCAAGCTCAGAAATTAGAGCAGCAATTAAAAACCTCTCAAAATGGAAAAGTCTCAGACCAGATGGCTACACTTCAGAGCTTTACCAAACGTACAAATAAGAACTCATACCTATACTATAGAAATTATTCCACAATGTTGAGAAAGATGGTATCCTTCCTAACTCATTCTACAAAGCCAATATCACCTTGATACCAAAGCCAGGAAAGGACACAACAAAAAAAGAAAACTACAGACCAATATCCCTTATGAATATAGATGCAAAAATCCTCAACAAAATTTTAGCAAATCAAAGTCAGCAGCATATCAAAAACAAAAACAAAAACAAAAACAAAAACAAAAACAAAAAAACAATTCACCATGACCCAGGTGCGCTTTATTCCAGGGATGTAAGGCTGGTTCAACATATGCAAATCCCATAAATGCAATTCACCTCATAAATAAAAGCAAGAACAAAGACCATCTGATTCTCTCAATAGATGCGGAAAAAGCATTTGACAAAGTCCAGCACACCTTTATGATAAAAACTCTTAACAAAATAGGCATGGGTGGCTCATACCTTAGAATTATCAAGTCCATTTATGACAAACCCATGGCCAATATCATACTGAATGGGGAAAAATTGAAAACCATTGCCACTTAGAATCAGAACCAGACAAGGTTGCCCATTATCTCTGCTTCTATTCAACATAGTGCTGGAAGTCCTTGCTAGAGCAATTAGGCAAAAGAGGGGAATTAAGGGCATCCAAAGGGGGGCAGATGTGATCAAACTCTCGCTCTTTGCCAATGATATGATTTTATATCTAGAAAACCACAAGGATTCAACCAAGAGACTCCTAGAATTGATAAATGAATTCAGTAAAGTCTCAGGGTACAAAATCAATACACACAAATCAGAGGCATTCTTATACACCAATAACAGTCAAGCCGAAATTAAAATGAAAAACGCAATATCTTTTACAGTAGCCTCAAAGAAAATTAAATATCTAGGAATATATTTAACAAAAGATGTGAGAGACATACACATGGAGAACTACGAAACACTAAGAAAAGAAATTGTAGAAGATGTAAACAGATGGAAAAACCTACCTTGCTTATGGATTCGTAGAATCAATATCATTAAAATGTCCATACTACCTAGAGTGATCTACAGAATTAATGCAATCCCTATCAAAGTACCATCATCATTCTTTACAGATCTATAAAAGATAATTATATGCTTTGTATGAAGCCACAGAAGACCTTGTATAGCCAAAGCAATCTTAAGTAAAAAGAACAATCTGGGAGGTATCAGTCTACCAGACTTCAAGCTGTACTACAAGGCTGTAGTAACTAAAACAGCATGGTACTGGCACGAGAACAGAGACATAGACCTTTGGAACAGGACTGCGAATCTAGATATGAAACTATCTGCACATGCTAATCTAATCTTTGACAAAGCAGACAAAAATATACACTGGGGAAAAGAATCTCTTTTCAGTAAATGGCACTGGGAAAACTGGACAGCTACGTACAGAAGAATGAAACTGGATTCCCACCTCTCACCTCTCACAAAAATCAATTCAAGATGGATAACGGACTTAAACCTAAGGCATGAAACCTTAAGAATTCTAGAAGAAGAGGTTGGGAAGACCCTTTCAGACACAGCCTAGGCAAAGAATTTTTTAGGAAGACCCCTAAGCAATCATAGCAGCAACAAAAATAAATAAATGTTATCTGATCGAGTTAAAAAGCTTTTGCACAGCCAAGGAAACTATCATTAGAGCAAATGACAGCCTACAGAATGGGAGAAAATATTTGCTCTCTACAGATCCGATAAAGGGCTGGTAACAAGAATCTATCTAGAATTTAAAAAATCAACAAGAAAAACTCAAACATCCCCATCAATAAATGGGTAAAGGAAATGAACAGAAACTTGTCAAAAGAAGACAGAACAATGGCCAGCAGACACGTAAAAAAATGCTCAACATCTCTAATCATTAGAGAAATGTGAATCCAAACCACAATGAGATATCACCTAACCCCAGTGAGATTGGCTTCTATCAAAAAAATCCCAAAACAAGAAATGCTAGCGAGGATATCAAGAGACAGGAACACTCTTACATTGCTGATGGGACTGCAAATTAGTGCAACCTCTGTGGAAAGGAATTTGGAGATACCTCAAAGAGCTAAAAATAGAAATACCATTCAATCCAGCAATAGCACTATTAGGCATCTACCCAAAAGAACAAAAGACATTCTATAATAAAGACATCTGCACCCGAATATTTATGGCAGCACAATTCACTATTGCAAGGATGTGGAAACAACCCAAGTGCCCATCAATTCATGAGTGGATTATTAAAATTTGGTATTTGTATACAATGGAATAATACTCAATTATAAGAAACAACAGTGATCTAGCACCTCTTATTATTTTCCTGAATCGAGCTTGAGCTCATTATCCGAAGTGAGGTATCACAAGATCAGAAGAATAGGCTCCACGTGTACTCGCCATCAAATTGGCACTAACGGATCAACACTATGGTGCTCACACAGTAGTAATATTCCCCAGGGATTCGGGGGTTGGGGATGGGGTAAACTCACAACTAATGGATGTGGTGAGCATTGTAGAGGGGAAGGACATGCCTCTAATCCTTGCTTAGGTGAGGCAAAGACATAATATGTAACCAAAACATTTGTACCCTCGTAATATCCTGAAATAAAAATAAATTAAAAATTATATTTTATGGTTCCCCAGATGTTTCAGGTAGGCAGCCAGGCTGAGAATCAGGCTTGATCACTATCAGATGGCTTGATCACTATCAGATGGCTCTTAGCATTCCTCACGTCCCCATCGCACACCACACATTTTCCACCTCCAGCTCCAATCTTTCTGATCATTTCCTTTCACACCCTTCTCTGTTTTTGTGCACTCCAGCGTGAAGAGACGTGCAACTCTGACCTGAATGGTACCCTTCTCTTGGCATGTTGGAGTGAGCGTTTCCGGAGCCCATCACAGCAGGGCGGGACAGGGCAGGCCGTGCTCAGTGCAGCTCCACTTCCTCCCTTCATTCCCTGGACACAGGAATCCTTTGGGTTCCTGCCTGGGGAAGAATAAGACACCTCTCTGGAGACCTTTGTGGCATTTGAAGCAAAGACAATCTGTGACATTAGGCAAGAACTTCACTTGTATTATGTCTGCTTTCCTCAGCTTTATAAGGTAGTTTTATTATTAATAATATCATCATTCCCATTTTTAGAAGAAACTGAGGCAAAGTTAAATAAAATGCCCCAGGTCAAGCACATAGTAGTCTTTGTGTTCAAGTAGTCTGATTCTAGAATCTGGGCTCTCAACGATCCCCTAAGAGGAATTTAAAAATGATGCCCAGCCCACGCATACTAATTGCAGCAGGACCTCTAGGGGTCAGGCCCGGACACCAGTAGTTTTTACGGATGTTCGAGGGATTCTAATGTGTGTGCAGGCTTGAGAACTGGACCACACTATTCTCTTCTGTCTCCCGTACTGACTCAGAACCTGAGAGTCTGTAGAGGCTTTGTTTGTTCCTGTTCCCTTCTTCCCCCCTGTTGGTTTGCATTTTAAAATTTCTTATTTTTCTGATCGTCAGAGGTCCTGCTTCTGAGTGATACTCCTAAGGGGGTTGTGGTAAGCTGGATAATGGCCCTAAAAGATGTCCATGTCCTAATTTCTGGAAACCAAGAATATGTTATCTTACGTGGTCAAAGGATTTTGCAGGCATGATTAAGTTCTGGGTTTTGGGATACGGAGATTAACCTGGAGTATTCACGGAGGCCCAATGTAATCTCGAGGGTCCTCATAAAAGCGAGGCAGGAGGATCAGACTCGGGAGAATGGGGGTTGGAGCCAGGGAGAGAGAATTGGAGATGCTGTGCTGCTGGCCTTGAAGGTGCAGGAAGGGGCCTGGAGCCCAGGAACGCAAGAAGCTTCTAGAAGCTGGAAAAGACAAGGACAGGGATCATCCCGTGGAGCCTCTAGAAGGAAACAGCCCTGGCAACATTTCAATTTCACCTCAGTGAGACCCATTTCAGACTTCTGACCTCCAGAACTGTAATATAGTAAGTTTCAGTTGTATTTAGTGGTAATTGGTTAGACCAGAAATAGGAAACTAAACCAGGGGTATTTGGTGTTGTGGAAAATACAGTGTCGTCCAGTGCAGAGAGTTGGATTTCAGTTCTGCCCTCTGTCACTTACCGTGACTATTCTAGCAAGTCACCAAATGTCTCTAAGGTCAGCTGCCTCTTCTGGGAATTAAAGCCAATACAACCAGATGTCCTGGAGGGCAATACCTGGCCAGTGACTCCCCTCACAGATGCACTTGCTGCCATAGCCTTGATCCTTCTGCTCAGCTCAGCTCGGCACTTGCAAGGTGGAACCCCTGTCCTGCTCCGTCAGGCTGAGCCTGAGCTCTCTTCCATATTGCGCTGGGTCATTTTGTCACTAGCTGACATTATCTTGTTTGTTTACTTGTCATAGGCACTTGCCAAAATCAGGAGTCACAATTTCCTAGGTTGGGCCCATTTTGTAAAAAATTAATTAAAAATAAACAATGAAACATAAATTTCCTGACACCAAGAGACTGAGGGACCAGAGTTATTCTGCCGACTATTCTTCTTCTACCCCAATCAGAATTGCACGACGTTCAGAAGCTATCACCACACTGGTGTCAGACTTTGGTCACGTGATTTATTTATTTTTCACAAGCTGGATTTGAACATGACCCCACCTTCCCCCAACCCCACTTCTATTTGAAGGTGGGCACAGAGCATTATGTCAAAAAGGGGAGGTTTTTATACTGTTATATGATTGTATCTAGGGCAAATATAATTGGCAGTGATGACATCCATTCATAAGTGATCTCATGTCTGCTTATTTAATGCCAGGTCCCCTTATCCTTCACAGTAATATTAAACAGCAAACTTGAATGATCTTTGTGTGAAAGGTTTCTCATCGGAATTGTGCAAACATCATTTTTTTTTTCCCAACGGTGCTTTGTTTGTTCTATTAGTTGCTATAATATGTACTTGATCTTTCTTTAAAAAATGCACAAAATCTTGATTGGACTTACTTTGATACAATAGTTAATAGCTGAATTTATTATAATTTTCTTTTTCTTAAGAGAAAAGAAAAAAATATTTTGATGTTAAAGGATTTGACCAAGGATCTCCTAGACCAATATTTCTTAATTAGGAAAGGGAGTGTTTCGTGCCTCATGGGGGACATTTATCAATATCTATAGATATTTTCAGTTGTCACAGCTGGGGAAAGGTACTGCCAGCATCTAGTGGACACAAGGCAGGGATGCTGCCAAGCATCCTGCAATGCATAGGAAAGCCCACCCCTCTTCCCCAGCCAAACAAAGAATTACCTAGTCTGAAATGCAAGGATGCTGCTGTTGAGAAATTGTGTCCTGGACCAGTGTTTCATGAACTTTAATGTACATACGAATCAACTGAGGATTTGGCTAACATGAGTCTGATTTGGTAGGTCTAGGGTGAGGCGTGAGATTCTGCATTTCCAACAAGCTCCCACTTGATGCAGACACTGCTGGAGGGAGCACCATCCTCTGAGTATCAATGTCCTAGAATTCTTGTGTGAGGTCTGTTTCTTACTCTAAAAGATACATTCCATGAGAGCAGGTAATTGTCTGTCTCATGTCCCCAGTGGCTAGGACTGTACCTGGCACATCATAGTTGTTTGGTAGACATTTATTGAAAGCATGGATGGATTGATGGAGGAAAGAGGGAATGAATGAACAAGCAGACAGGCAAGAGCACTAGTTACTCCCATGCATACCTCTGATGAACCTTAGAGGCATTTGTTTTAAAGAAAACTGAACTCCTCAACAAAGCCAGAAATTTGCCAAAAGTCTTTCTCAGGTCATGGCAACCTTCCTTAGGTTAAAAATACCCCCTTTCTCTGATGTCTCCCATTATCCCTTCTGACACAAGGTGAGGGCCTGTGGTAAATTATGCTGGGGGTTTGCTGGCACTAGATGTGAGTTGGATTGATAATAGTGGGAAAAAAACACAGGCCCAAACCCTGGCCCCACATCCGAGTCTGCCTGGAGGCACGGGGCCCCAGATCAAATCGTGTTTTGGCAGCTTGTTTGGTTGGGGGGTGAGGAGGAAGTGGGGAACCAGAATAGTTTCTTAAAGGATAATCAGGTTAGAATGAATTTCATGGTGTAGCCCCATGAGGAAAAGACATCCTCCATTGGGCAACAGGAAGCTGAAGGGTAGGGAGAACTGGATGCTTGTGTGGTTTCTACACCTGTGAGCTTCAGGAACTCAGAGACTTATTAGCCCCAGCTGGCAAATCATTTCCTTCTTATTCTTGGCTCTCTGGGTTCCCATTTATTACACACGATCTTCCACCTTTCTGTATCCATGGACATCCAAACCAAGACAAATTTTGGAACCTGATCTAGGAGTGGCTTTCCTTCTTTTGTGCCTGTGCTCTTGCATGGAATTTGCTTAGAATCCCAAGTTCTCCCTGCTGCCCTTCTGAGAATTGGTTGTGGTGGGCAGAAGAGAGAAGGAAAGAGCAGGACGACAGGAAGGTGAGTGAGGAAGAGGCAAGGATGGCTAGGCCATAAGAACAGGGATACAGGGTGTTCTCTGTGAATAGCCCAAGGATAGCCAAAGGTTCATCCAGCTGTCATTGTCACAGAGCTCTTGACGATAGCCACTTTCCCTTTGGAAGTTGCAATGCAAACCAAGTTTGTCAGCATTCAGGTGTGGTCACTGCATTTGGCTGAATATTGCTTAGTAAACTATTCTAGGCCACTGGGTGCCTATGAGTCTGTCTTGAACCAGAGTGAAGTAGCTTTCTCTTCTGGATTGGGAGTGGGTAGAGCAACAGTGGGTTTGGGAGTCATGTCTTAATGGAAGCAGTTCTTCAAGACTGAGGGAAGTTCTGCATCTTTACTGGGCCCTAGAAGGGATTCAGGCTGGCTATGAGGCAAGGTTAACAGAAAGTGAACTTTGTTTGTCACCAGAATGGGTTGTTGAGGCACTTTGTGGAATTTCTCTTTCTGGATGTCTTTAAACAGAAACTAGATTCTTGTATTATGAGATGGCTTAATGGCTCTGATGCACATCTTTGTCACATCTCTTCTTTGCTTAAAAACATCCAGTTGCTTCTTATTGTCCATAGAATAAAATGCAAACTTCTTAACCTGGCATTCAAGGTCAAGATCATTTATTATCCTGGCTCTAAACGACCTTCCAGGTCTTTTTTTTTTTTTTTTTAGGGAAATTAAAACAAAACAAATGAAAATCAAGAGAGTAGGAATAGAGAACTTCCTCAACTTGAGAATAACTACAGAAAACGTGCAGCTAACATCATACTTTAATTGTGAGAACTGAGGTGCCTTCCTCTTAAGACTGGGAACAAGGCAAGGATGCCCCCTGTCGTCACTCCTGTTCAACATCACACTGCATGTCTTAGCTAATGCAGAAAGTCAAAAAAAGGAAATAGAAAATATGTAGACAGGGAAGGAAGAAATAAAACTGTCTTTGTTCACAGATTACATTATTAACTGTGTAGGAAATCCCAAAGAATCAAAAACAAACAAAAAAACCCCTCCTGGAACTAATAAATGGCTATAACAGGTTTGTAAGATACAAAATTAATATATAATAGTTAACTGCTTTTCTATATACCAGCAATGAATAATTGGAGTTTGAAATTAAAAACAAATCATTTATGTTAGCACCAAAAAAGAAAGAAAGGAAAAGAAATACTGCATTATAAATCTAACAAAATATGTACAAAATCTATATGAGGAAAACTACAAACCTCTTATGCAAGAAATCTATGACCTAAATAAATGGAGAACTATTCCAAGTTTATGCATAGGAAGAATCAACATTGTTAAGATGTCAGTTCTTGGTGGAATGTGTTCCAGCTCTATCCAGGATAATACAAGAGGTGCTATATCACCATTGTTTCTTATAGCTGAATAGCACTCCATGGTATACATATACCACATTTTATTAGTCCACTCATGTATTGATGGGCACTTTGGTTGTTTCCACATCTTTGCAGTTGTGAATTGTGCTGCTATAAACATTCGGGTGCAGATGTCTTTTGTACAAGAATGGAAAAACAAGCACCACATGTACTCACCATCAAATTGGTTTTAACTGATCAACAACACCTAAGGGCACATATAGTAATAACATTCATCGGGCATCGGGCAGATGGGAAGGGGGAGAAGGGGATGGGTATATACGTACATAATGAGTGCGATGCGCATTGTCTGGGGGATGGCCACGCTTGAAGCTCTGACTCAGGGTTGGGAGGGCAAGAGCAATACACGTAACCTAAACATTTGTACCCCCATAGTATGCTGAAATAAAAAAAAAAAAAGATGTCAGTTCTTCCCAGGAAAGCTGGTGATGTAATTCAGTCCAAGTCTGAAGGCCTGAGAACTGTGAGCCCTGCTGGTGTAAGCCTTAGAGTCCAAAGGCTCAGGAACCTGGAGGAACTTTAAATTGTGAGGGCAGGAGAAATTGGATGTCCTTGCTCAAGAAGAAAGAGCAAATTCGCCCTTCCTCCCCCTTTTTGTTCTATCTGGCCTCTCAATGGATTAAATGATGCCCACCAATCCAGTCTTCTTTACTTAGTCTGCCGATTCAAATGCCAGTCTCATCTGGAAATGCCCTCACAGACACGCCCAGAAATAATGTTTTCCCTGCTATCTGGGTATCTGTTCACCCAGTCAAGCTGATGCATAAAATGAATCATCACATTCTCATGCAAAAAAAAAAAAAATGAATCTGGACATAGACCTTACATATTGCATAAAAATTAACTCAGAGTGGATCATAGACCTAAATGTAAGACACAAAACTATCAAACTTCTAGAAGATAACAGAAGAAAATCTAGGCAACCTTGGCTATGGCTGGCAAAGAGTTTTAAAATACAGTATCAAGAGCATAATTCATGAAAGAAAAAATGTGTAAGTTAGACTTTATTAAAATTAAAATCTGCTCTGTGAAAGATATCATTAAGGGAATGATAGGATGAACCACAGACTAGGGGAAATATTTGCAAAACCTAAATCTGATAAAAGACTTGTATCTAAAAAATTAATATATAAAGAAGTCTTAAAACTCCAGAACAAGAAAACAACTCAATTCAAAAGTGAGCAAAAGATCTGAACAGACACCTACCAAAGAATGTATACAGAAGATGAATAAGCATATGAAAGGATGCTCAACCTCATATGTCATTAGGGAATTGCAAATTAAAAAAGCAATAAGGTAACAGTATACACCAATTAGCAATGCCAAAATCAAAATACTGACAGTGCAAAATGCTGGTGAGGATGTGGAGCACCAAGAACTCTCATTTATTGCTTGTGGGAATGTAACATGGTACAGCTAGTTTGGAAGACAGTTTGGCAGTGTCTTACAAACCTGAACATAGTATTACCTTACAATTCAGAATTGTACTCCTGAATATTTACTCAAATGAATTGAGAACTTACGTCCACTCAAAAGTCTGTATGGGGAATATTACTAGCAGCTTTATTCATAATTCCAAAACATGGAAGCAACCAAGATGTCCTTCTGCAGGTAAATGGATTGAAAAAAACTGTGGTACATCAATACAGTGGAATATTATTCAGTGATAAAAAGAAATGAGCTGTCAAGTTACAAAAAGACATGGACAAAACTTAAAAACATATTGCTTAAAAACACAAAATGAAAGGAGCCATTGTGCAAAAGCTACATACCGAATGATTCCAACTATATGACATTTTGGAAAAGGCAAAGCTATAGAGATAGTAAAAAGATCAGTGGTTGCCAGGAGCTCAGGGGAGCGAGGGAGGGATAAATAGGTGGAACACAGATTTTGACGGCATATTCTGTATGATATAGTGTAATTATGGATAAATGACATTATGCATTTGTTAAAACCCACAGAACTATAAAACATTAAAGTTAACTCTAATATAAATGATGGTCTTTAGTTAATAACAATCTATAAATATTGGTTCACCATTTGTAACAAATGTACCATCCTAATGCAAGATATTAATAATTAGGAAGCTGTGAGGGGTGGGCAGAGATGGCACATGGAACTTTGAAATTTCCACTCAATTTTCTGTAAATTTGAAACTACCCTCAAAAATAAAGTCTATTACTTTTAAAAAATAGAAGCAGAAAAAATAATATGGCAAACACTTGTATTCCAACTATGCAGAACTGACATTTTGTATCATTTGCTTCAAGTTTTTCTTTCTTTTAAATAAAAGAAATAAAATATTACAGTTTAAGTATCCCTTGACACTGCCCAGTTCTGTTCCCATTCATCTTCCCCAGAAAACCACTGTTGTTAGTGTTTATCCTTGCAGTGTCTCTTTTATACTCTTATATTCATGTACGTACATGAGCAATGAATAGTATTATTTTTCAGGTGTTTAAAAATAGTACATAAATTGTGTCGAAGTTTATCAGCATTTTGCAATGTACATTTTTCACTCAACCTAATGCTTTAAAAATCTATCCATGTTGTGAAGTACAGATCTGTTTTATTTAAAAAAATATTTTAATCGTAATGTCATATTCTGCTGTATGTATGTTATATCATGCTATTTATTCATTTTTCTATTGATAGATGTTCGAATCATTTCCAATTTTATGCTACTATGACCAATGTAGAAATGAACTTCTTTTTTTTTTTACATATACTGGAGGATGTGTATAAGAGTTTTTCTGGGGTACATAGTACAAACTGAATTCCTGGATTTTGGGGTAAGTGCACTTTCAACTATACTAGCCACTGCCAAATTCTTGGCAGAGTAGCAATGCCAATTTAAAATTTTAGGAGTATATGAGTGTTCCTGTTTACTTATACCTTCACCAACACTTGATATAACAGATCTTTTTAATTTTTCCTATTAAATAAGTGACAATTACCTTTTTTTTCAATTTTTTAAATTTCAGCATATTCGGGGGGTACGAATATTCAGATTATATAATTGCCTTTGCTTCACCAAATGCAGAGCTTAAAGCATGTCCATCCTCCAGACAGTGTTCATTGTACCCATTAGGTGACATAATAGAGGAAAATGACAATTACCTGTTTTTAATTTAGTTTTCTTTGATTTCTAGTGAATTGAGCATCTTTTCATATAATTATTGGACATTAGGGTTTTGCCTTGTGTTTAATTGTCTATTATACTTTCCTTATTAAAGGGGGAGCAATTTTTCTTTTTTCTCTTTCTATTTATTTAAATAGATTTAGGGAGTACAAGTGGTTTTTTGTTACATGGCTGAATTGCGTAGTGGAGAAATCTACACTTTTAATATACCTGTCACCTGAATAGTGTACATTGTACCCAATAGGTAATTTTTCATCCTGCACCCCCCTCCTAACCTCTGAGTCTCCAGTGTCCACTAAATCACTCTG
>RJWJ010039961.1:0-14135 GCA_004363605.1 Indri indri | reverse complement strand
CCCAGGCAATGAGGAAAAGGCGCTAATGAGCTAGAAGGTCAGAAGCAGCCAAATAGGAGCGAGAATGTCTAGCCTCAAAGAGCAGCTGGACTCCAGCATCTGTAGGCCCTGACTCTGAGGGACACCCTACACGCGACCCTGTGGGCAAGGACAAAAGCCCATTGCCTTGGACGAGGCCCCTCCCTCTGCGAGGTCTCCAAGTGGAAGGAGTTAGCAGTCTACCTGCCACCCCCGGTCCCCAGCCATCCAGGGCTTCTTGGTCCCCACAGAACTCCAAATTCCCTGAATCTGGGTTTTTCTTTCCTTCAGTTTTGCCTCCGTACCCACCCTCCTGCCTGGACAGAAAGCTCCACTTGCAGTGCCAAGCGCACCTCACTTAAGGCACTTCTCGCTGCAAAACTCGGATCTGTCAAGGGCAGCAGGGCGGCTCATCATATACCGAGGATCCCATCATTTCCACGTGAGCGAGAGACGTCCAGCCCCAGCCCACCCCATTTCCAAAGAGGAGGAACCCGAGGTCAGAATGGGAAAAGCAGGGCACACACACCCAAGGCCGGGATCCACCTCCCCCACCCCCACCCCCCCGCCACGCCGGGGAGCGGCTTTCCTGACACATTTCAGGGTTTGTCTAGAGATGATCTGGGGAAGTGTGGGGAACGACTGACAAGGTCAATGACAGTGAAAATTACTTATTTGTGAAGTCACAGTGTTCCTTGGTGGAAAGGAGCTTTTATGAAACCCAGTGGGCATTTGGCAGAGCCTTGCCAGTCCAGGACCTGCAATGGCAGGGTCTCAAGGGGCCGTGCCTGCTCCCCTCAGCTATCTGCAGCCCCAAGGGTGGGAAACAGAAGACCCTGGCCAGAAACTGGGCTTTGCACAAAGGCAGTGTTCCATCGACTTGGGGTTCCACTCAGTGACGAGCCGACCCCAGGGCACACCCCACTTCCAGTGGCCGGGGGTGGCTACAGGATTTTGACCTCAGGGTTAGCTGGGCAGTCACCTGCCCCTCCCAATACCTGTCCACTGCGCAGCTCCTGCTCGGCTGTTGGGAAGAAAAGCGCATTTTGGAAAATGCTGGGATTCTGCACTTTAATTCTGATTACGGCTTAGTACAACACATAGAGCATTTGGCGGGGTGCCTTTCTGCTGAATGTATGAACATTTTAATGGAATTGTGTTATCATGCGAGTGTGTGGCCAACTGTTCAAACAAGATACTCTATCTGGCTTTCTTGAAGAGCTAAGCAGGTTGTGGGAGAACAGAAAACAGAAAAACAGAATTCCAGTATCAGCCATTTTTGCACAGAAAGAATATTTCCATTGTTTTATTGTCATGCATCCGTCTTCATCACGCATTCCATGGCACTGAGACTGCCAGCAGCACCATGACCGATGTCAACAACCCTGTTTGCCATCCTTCCCAGAGTGTCCACAGGGTCAGGAGGCAACCCCTGGACACCTGCAAGCACTTGGTGTGTGCCTGGGGCCTGCGGGCCACAGTGCCTGTCCCTCTCACTCTCGCTGTCTCTTACGCACACGCCGACACACACCAGGAAAACTATGGAATTCTCTTCTAAGTTTCTAATTTTCTAAATCATTTCCAACATAGTTTAGAGAAGAACTTCACCCTAATCCTGGGAAAAGACCCACAGCCGCCTGCTTAAAGAGGATTGGGAGGACTCCTCTGCCCCGCCCGGGCTGGGCACTGACGATTCCCAGCTTCTCCCACCTCCCCAGAAGCAGCTCTAATTCCTCCCAGTGCCCAGAACCCAGGGCACGGCCTTCCTCCTGCGTGCCCAGGGCCTCTCCTGGCTGGGGGAAGCCAGACTCCTCAGACCAGGGCCCAAGGTCTTCTCCCCATCTGCGCTGAACATGGCTTTCTTGGCACCCCTCAGAAGCAGCCCCCACGCCTCTGGCCAGGTGTCCTCAGTAGGCCCGTGGGTGGACAGCACCCTCCTCACACCACTGGTCTCAGCCCATCTCATGGCTTCACCCCTTCTGGAATCTTCCAGTCACACAAGTGCTGCCTGGGTTACCTCTTCCCTCATCCAAGGCATTTGTAAACAGTGACTTTTTGAAAAAGAGCCTTGTGTATTTTTATGTACCCAAGATTTATAGAAATAATTAAGAAATTTGATTACAATTCCATGGTGGCTGTTTACTTGGAGAACAAACCTTTTTCGTGAACACTTCCTCACTCTGACTAATGCACTCGAGTTTCTTTTTATTTTTAAAGCATAAATTTTCCTTGTTGATAGTGACTATGTATAGCGGTTGCAGCTGGGGCTGCTTTTACTAAGTTTCTAATCTAATAAGTTCTGCAGAAGAATAATACAACCATTTTCACGGCCTGACAGTGCTGCTCCTGCAGGGGATGGAGCCCACAGAGCCTTCTCCACGCTGCTCCCTGCAGGCTATTTGTCCTCAGGACAGGTGGGAGGTGCGGGGAGGAGCAGAGTGGCTCCTCTGAACTGATTCAGGGTTTGACAGTCACAGGAGGAAAGGTACCCAAGCATCTTGAAGGGTGGGGGTGGGGAACTGCGGGGACCAAGGTAACCATAGTGAAGGCTGGGCCACTGTGGTTCCACTGGGTTCCACTGGTCCCTGCTGTGTCCTGCTGGGCCCTTCTGGGTCCCACTAATCTTCTGGGGTCCATTGGGCCATGCTGAGTTCTGCAGGGTTTTGCAGGTTTTGCAGGAAGGAAAGTCTACCTTTGTCTTCCTCCCTACACCTCCCACCAGTCCCATTTTGGAGAATGTGCCTCAGGCCACAGGACTGGGAAGAGGTGAAGCTGGTGCTCAAACACAGACACGTTGACCCTGAGACGGACAGAGGGCAGCAAAATGCTTCTGCCTCCTCTGAGGATGACACAGCTGAAGGGGACAGATGGGAGGCAGTGTCCACAGCTCTCAATCTGGGCCTTGCCCCTGCGCCTCCTGCACAGGCTGTCACTAACCTCACTTTGGTATGGGATGGATGGACAGAGCCGGCCTGTCCTCCCCGAGGCACTAGGGAGGGAATCTAATTTTAGCTCCCAGAGCCTAAAATTGCTGGTGCAGAGATCATTAAACACTTGGCTGCTCCAAACCTAGGGGATCACAGACGGAGAGTCTGCAAAGACCCGCCGGAGAGGAGCCGGTGCATTTGCGTCACTGTCCCTCACACCTCACTGCCCAGGGCCCCGGGGATGCCAGCCGCTCACAGGCACAGGCCCAGGAAGCAAATGTCCTTCTTGCTGCCGAGTACAAGTGTCCTCCTGTCTCCCCAGGGAAGGCCTGGCAAGAATGAGAACATCAGGCTGGCTGGGAGGTGCAGCTGCCTGGTGAGGCGGCTGTTTAAAGATAAGTAGAGTGCTCAGGCTGGGCCTCCCTCACCAGATGTGGGCACAGGAATCGGCTCTCTGTGCCTATCAGCTCCCTCCACACCCTGCTACCTTGCTGACCACCAGGCAATGCCATGGTCAGGCTCCCTCCTGCAGGCCCGCCATGCCGCTGGCTCTCGCTCCCCACACCTGAGCCTCCTAGAAGCTCTTCGGGATTAAGAAGTCGTGGGAGAAGATCTCCATCTCCACTGGATTCAACCTGAACCTATCCCATGACAGTGAAAAGCAAAATGTTGACTGAGGGGCTTAGGGGGAGGACAGGAAAACTGGGACAGGGCTGGGAAATGCCCCAAATGTCCAGGGGAGGAATGGGCAAGCAAGATGCGCCCATGCGCACAGGGAATGTCATTCCACCACAAAGGGGGCGAAGCACTGGCACCTGCTACAATGTGGATGAACCTTGAAATGTTATGCTAAGTGCAAAAAGGAAGGCACATAAAGTCACACATTGTATGATTCCATTTGTATGAAAGATCCAGAACAGGCAAATCCGTGGACACAGGTAGATTAGCATCTGCCAGGAGCTGGGGGCAGTGTGGGGGGTGGAGGGCCATGGGGAGCGACTGCTAGGAAGGTGCAGGATTTTACCTTGGGAGGATGAAAATGTTTTGGAACTAGGTAGGGGTGGTTGCACAACATTATGAATGTATTAAATGCCACTCAATTAATTATACACTTTCAAATGGTTAATTTTATGTGATGTGAATTTCGCCTCAATTAAAAAAAATGTTTTAAGGGATGGTTTTGGTGGTGGGAGGGGGAATAATTCATGGAAAGGAGTTCCTGGAGGCAGAGACTATTTCAGTCCAACGAATACTTGCTGCTCACTGGCTCAGGGTCGGCCCCGTGATCCCAGACGAGGCAGAAGGAGAAACAAACAGCTGTAATAGGAGGGAACCTTTGAGCAGAACTTGAAAGGAAAAAAGCTACCGGGTGGACAGAGGCCCAAGAAAAACGAGGAGTTCGAGGCATCTGGGCAGAGGAACAGCACGGCACAGCCACGGAGCCCTAAATGCTCGGAGCCATATTTCCACATTAACACGACTGAACGTTTTCTTAACAGCCCACTGCTGCTGAAAATGACAAACGTGACTCCAACCTTTCCTGAACTGGCCACTGGACAAATGGAACAAGGAACAAGTTGTGTTTTCTCCTAAGTTCTAGGAGAACAGGTTGGAAACAAATTTATCAGAAAGTGAAGTGGTCAATCAAGGAAAGCTTTGATGGAAAGACAAGGAGAAATTGCCAAATCCACCACTATAGCAGGAGATTTTTAGCATACCTCTCTCAGTAATGCAGAGATCAAACAAAAACCAGAATCAGTAAGGATAAAGAAAGTTAGAGTGAAACGTTAACAAGCTTGATTCAACAAACACATTTAGAACATTGTACCCACCAAATGGAGAATATTCTGTGTTCTGTATTTGCTGGAACCAATACTGGGTCTCAAATATTTCAAAAGTGCTAGCATCATATAGATCATGACATCCAAATAACAATGCAGTGAACTAGAAAGCTAAAATTAAACTAGAAATCAGTAACAAAAAAAGATTCTAGAAGAAACCTGAATGTTTGGAAATTAAGAAATCAGTTTTAAACAACTCAAAAAAGAAATCGCAATGGAAGTTATGAAATATTTTGAACTGAAGGACAATTGAAATACTACATGTTAAAACATGGAACACAGCTAAAACATATTTAGAGAGAAATTTATTAACTTAAATGTTTATATGGAAAAGAGAGAAAGCTAAAAATTGATGAGCCAATCTTCCAGCTAAAGACATTAGAAGAAGGAAAGTAGAATAAACTCAAAGAACATAGAACATAGGAGATAAATATAAAAAAGAAATTCATGAAACAGAAAACAAACATGACATAGATATGACCAGCAAAGTCAAAAGATGGTTCTTTGAAAACAATACAATTGACAAAAATTCTGATGAAAAAAGGATAATATTAGGAGTGAAAAGAGAAACTTCGAAGTTAAAAAGTTATTGAGACAATAACTTAGGTCAAGGGGAACACTTCCTTGACCTAATAAAGAATTCATATCGTACTAACAAAATAAACATCAAACATCTCTAAAACAGCAAACATCTCTATTAACCATGAAACATTAGAAGAATCTCCTGTATTATCAGATATGAGACAAGAGTTCCCATTATTATATCAGGGCAATAAGTTAGAAGCTTAAATGAAATGGAAAAATTCCAAGAAGATAAACTTACCAAAACTGTCTTAAGAAAATACAGAAACCCAAATATTCTTGTAAACACACAAAAAAATTGAAACAGTTGATAAAAATACCAGGCCCAGATGTTGGTACCATTTAAATAGTTCTATTAAATATTCAGGTAAAAAATAATCCCAATCTTACACAAATTATTCCAGAGAATAATTATTACACAGCCTCAGACTCGTGTCTGATACCAGGCCTGACAAGAATGTTGTGAGAAAAGGAACATAGAGGCTGATATGCATCAGGAGCATAGATGTAAAACTCCCAAGCAAAATCTTAGAGCACTAAATCCAATAACGTATAAAAACAATAATACATCCTGAACAAATTGGTTTTATGCTAGGATTACAGAGTTAGATTAACATTATAAAATAAATACAACTCATGATATTAACAGATTATAGGAGAAAAACTATATGATAATTCTTAATGGCAGCATTAAAAGTATTCAATAATATTAAACATCTATTTGTGATAAAAAAAAATTCTTAGCAAACTAGGAATAGGAGAATACTTCCTTGACCTAATAAAGAATTTATATTATGCTATTAATAACAAAAGAAAACAAACAAAACCCCTACAGCAAACATCACTATTAACCAAGAAACATTAGAAGAATCTCCTGTAATATCAGCCATGAGACAAGAGTTCCTATTACCATTTCTACTCAACATGGTACTAGTAGTTCTAGTCTGCACAGTGATGCAAGAACAGAAATAAAAGCTGTAAGGTTTGAAAAGGAAGGAAAAACACTCTCGGTATTCACAGATGATGTGATTATCTACGAAGAACCCAAAGAACCTAGAGGCAAAGTATTAAAAATATTTTACCAAAGTGGCTGAATATAAAAGGTCAACATATGAAAAATAAATTAATTTCTATATGACAGCAACAAACAGAAAATATAATTAAAAAGATACCACTTATAACTGCAGTTTAAAAATCTAAAGTTTCTAAAAATAAATTCTTAGGATTTATCCTATGAATACATTTATGAGTAAAACATAAAACTTTATGGAAATATATTAAAGATGGCCTAAATATATGTAGAGGTATACCATGTTCAAAGACAGAAGGCTCAGTCTCATGAAAATGTCAATTCTAACCAAACTGGTAAATAAATTAATATAATTCCAATCAAAATCTCCACAGGAATTTGACAAAACTGACAAGATTATCTTCCATAAAGTTCATGGAACAGCAAAGGCCAAGAAGAATTAAACTGAAGAAAATATATTATACATTAATATAAAGTGTGGGGGGATGTAGAAAGTGATCTACCACTAAGACTGATTTCGAAGCTGTGTAAATTACAGCAATTAAGATGATGATTTGCTGAGACAACAATAGACTATTTACCACTGTAACGATAGGATAAGAAGCCCTGAAACAGATCTACACACATATGACCACCTGAGAGAAGACAGAAGTCATACAGGGAAGTTAACATGTGCGGATCACTGGAAAGCGATGACCCATTCGATAAATGGCGCGGGGAAACCTGGTCCGCAACAGGGGGAAAAAATGAGAATTTTCTCACACAAAATGGACTCCAGACAGATTAAAACTGTGAAAGCCAAACTTCTAAAACTTTTAGAAGATAACATTTATTGAAAGATTTATTAAACCAGAACAAAAACCACTAACCATTAAAAAATTACTAAAATTAACCTGCATCAAAATTAAGAATTTCTACATGCCAGAAGACACCATTAAGAATATTTTCTTAGAAGTGTCAAAATATAGAAGACATTTATAATACAGACAGCTGACACAAGATCAGCATCTAGAAAACACAGAGAATCCCTGCAAATCAAAGCTGTGCCCATCAAGTCATGAGTAGATCAAGAAAATGTGGTACATGGATACCATGGAGTACCACTCAGCCATAAACAGGAACAAAGCAATGTCTTTTGCAGCAACCTGGATGGAACTGGAGATCATCATCCTAAGTGAAGAGTCTCAGGAATGGAAAAACAAACAGCTCGTGTACTCACTAATATTTGTGAGCTAAACAACGGGCCCGCGCGGGCACAAAGAGAGGCAAAGGACGAAGGAAACCAAGAAGAGGGGGTGGGAGGGGGATGAGGGGTAAAAACCATTGGGTCCAATGAACACTGTTATGGTGACGGGCACGCTAAAGCCCCACCTTAAGTATTATACAAGGTATCCATGGAACAAGAACATTAGTACCCCTCTTAATATTTTGGATAAAAAAAGAATCCCTGTAAATCGATCAATAACTAAAAGACAAACAGTCTAACAGGGGGAAATGGGCAAAGGAAAAGAATGGGTAATTCAGGAAGAAGACACCCAAATGGCCAATAATCCCACATGGGAAGCAGCTCGACCTCGCTGGGAGCAAGGACAGCGGACTTTCAGACAGTACCGAGATAGTTCCCAATCTTCAGGTTGGCAAAAAGTTTGAAGCCTGTGATGAGATGTGAAGAAAAGGGAACTATCACACGCTGGTAGTTGGAAGCATAAAGCAATCCTACTGTTCTGGAGAATAATTTGACACTTGCTCAGGATGCATGCACTCTATCACCACGCAGTTCCACTTTAGGAATATGAGAGTATCTAAATAAACACACCCCTGGAAAAACACTAGCACATAAATATTAGTGCAATAAAATTCCATACAGCAGTTAAAATATGTCAACCAGAAATATATATATGTCTTGTGATGATATATTTATATATGTGTATACATGTAAGATAGACGATACGTATCATACACAGACATATGTAAGGATAAGTAAGGATAACATGGTTGCAAGAACGATGTCGCAAGAGGATACTGGATGGTCTCATTTACATAAAGTTTTGTAATCTGTAAAACAATGCCATGTATTGTTAATGAATACATAAATATGTGATAAAAGTATAAAAATACATTGGAATGAAAAATATACACAAGAATGAAAAACAGCATTAATGAGGACAGGAGGGAAGGAAGTTGGATGGAGATGTCTATGTGCACATTACGTTTTATTTCTTTTTTAAAATATGCAATTAAATGGGGTAAAGGGCGAGATGTGATAAAGCCAGGTGTTAGGCAAACAGGTATACATTATATTATTCTCTATATTTGTCTGTAGGTATCATATTATGAAGTAGTTAACAATCCATTTAAATGAAGATCTTCAACACTATATATTGATGACTTTTATCCATCCTAAGGTGATTTTGTAATCTTTACAGATTTTAAGTGATTTGGCCAACTTTGATTTAGTTTTCTTTTCAAAAATAGATATTTCTTTTTAGCCAGTGATATCTATTATTGTCATACTTTCAACACTTTTTGACTATATTGTACCTAAGCGGCTTTTTCAAACACTTTCTCATAAGGAAAAGTGACAGTTCCAAAAGGGACGAAGGGATGAGCCTTTTCATGTAGGATACTCCCGCAAAGAGCAATGCCACTATAAACGTTTTTGCCATTGAATCGGGAAACAAAGAGGGCATAGTTGTCTGCATCATTTCTCTTGGTCTTCCAATAACCACACTGCCCTAAATACACCCCCACACGTAGAGAGGGCTCTTCTCATAGTTCGATTAATCATCCTTTCTAAAGGTGAAGTAAACCTTACTGGCTGAGATGCTGCAAAAATGAGGAACAAATAATTTGAATTTTCAAACGATCTGTTCATTTCTATTTCTCCCTGGCTTCTGAAGGTGCAAGTGTGAGTTCGGCACTCCCTGTGAGATCTGACCTGATGCCCAGCTCCGCAGCGACAGGACAGGCCAGTCCTGGGCACAGGCACAGACCCCAAGACTCCGGCTGCCACGTGTTGCAGGCGCCATGGCTTAGGAATTAATAAAGCGCCAGGCCGAGTGAGGGATGCCAGCCCAAACGCAGGCCATGCTGGCATCAGCTGCCTGCCTGTCAAACCCCTAGCATCCTCTAAAATCCTCAGATTAAATAAATATTTGGCAAAGGGCTGCTGGCAAAAATGATAATAAATTCAACTGAATTCCCACCACAAACTGGCAAACTCCTTCAACAACCCAATCCAATCTGTCTGCCTCGACTTCCAAATAGCTAGTAATGGGGCCAGCTGGGGCCTGTGGGATCCCAGCAGCTCTAAGTCAGTATCTTATGCCTTGTTATTTACTAAAACTTCTGAGATAAAATGGAGGGCGGACTTGACTTCTACTCTAGGGTCGGGAGGAGGAGCTCAAGGAGGGGGGAATGGGGATGCCTCTGACTCTGTGCACCCTTCTCCCAGGACCCCCACTAGCTGCTGTCCTTGCACTGTAATGGCATCGTAGGAAGAGGCCTATTCTCTCACTCATTCAACAAATATTACTGAGCACATACTAGGTGCTAACAGCTGTGCCAGAAACTCCAGAGGCAGCAATGAGTACAAACGACCTGCTCCCCGTATCACAGAATGTACAGTCTGGGGGGGCAGGCAGCTACGCCATACCCACTGTGGAGCCTCATGGGGGCGTGGCAGGCGCTGACAGCGCAGAGCGGGACTTCTTACTCAGGCATTGTTTCCCCGGCCTGTTCCCACTGCCCTCCCAAATCCTTCGACTGTGTCCCTTTGGGTCCCTCAGACGACGATCAACAGCCCATCCAACCTGCTTCCCAGTCTGGCCCAGATGAAACCCACCATTTCCCAAGGACCCTGTCCCTCTCGGCCCTCCTAAATGCCACTTTTCCTCCCACACCCCAAGTATCGCAGAGCCTGGGGGTAAAGTTGGTGCCCTCCTGGTTCCCTAGTACTGATTCCAAAATATTTTTCCTAATTCCTCCTTCAAAACTCCCTGAAGCTGGTGCCATTCCACCCACTGGCTGTCCCTCCCTTCCAACCACTGCCGTTCCCAGACTCCAGTAGGAAGGAGCGGAGGAAGGAAGGAAGGAAGGGCACCGCTGTCTCAGTCTTGCATCCAGACCACGGAAACAGAGCGGTGCTCAGAACGGTCCTGGCCGCTCTGCCGACGGGGCCCAGGTCAGCTCATGAGCATACACCCTCCTCCGTTCCCCGTAAGCCGCTCAGCCACACTCTGGGATGACCAGGCCACACCTTCTCACCCCCTAAATATCCAGCCTCACCAGATGGTGCCTTGGTGTGACATCTCCCCAAGAAAGCAGCAGCGTGGTGGGTTGGTTGCAAAGGAACTCCCGGCTCCCCCTCAACAGCACGTGTCCTTCCTGCCACGCTGCCTGCCCACCGTCTTCCCCTCACGGGAGAGAAGTGACCCTGCTCCTCTCAAAGACCACTGTCCCCCTGGCCTCTGCATCTGTCCTCGTGCCCCCTCCGGGACTTTTCTCGAGCAATTATCCTCTCTCGGCTTCTGCCTCTCTAATGGTGAGAGGTGACCTCCCTGATGGTCCAAATTCCATCAGAATTTAAGCATTCTCTGGCACCTCCGTATTGGGGAAACCTTCCTGACTTCACACCGCCGTAGGAGGCACCTTGTGTCCCCGCCCTGCTCACAGCCAAGTTCACGAAGGAGTTCCACTGTGACTGCTACTGTCCTCTCTCCCTCACTCACTCAAGCCATTTCAGTGTGCTCTCCACTCTACCGAAACTGCCTTTATTATGGTTACTAAGTGTGTATGTGGCCACATGTCACTTACCAGCCGCCAAACGCCTGTGACTTTTAGTGACATGCGATACCCTCCTTGAACACCTTCTCCCCATCCCCATAATACCTCCCATGGCCTCCTGACTTCCCTCCTCCCTCCCTGGAGGTCATTTTTAGTCTCCTTTGGTGGAGTCTTCTCTGCTTGACTTATGAATGCTGGAACATTCCACTGCTCGGGGCTGTCAGACTCATCACCTTCTCTCTCAGTCTACACCCAGATCGCTAGCAACCCTCAGTGCTGCCTCCACCCTGCACCCTGACCCATCCTCTCCCTCCGTCTTCAAGGCAGAGGCCCAGCAAGCCTTCCCTGGTGTCCTGCGTCGCCCTTGGCAGTCTCCTCGCTTCTCCTCTGGCCTCCTACAGTCCATTCCCCACCGTGGGAGAGAACTAAAACTTTTAAACCTGTGAAACTAGATCTTTGATGTGAACATAAAATGGTGCAGCTGCTTTGGAAAACAGTCTGACAATTCCTCAAAAGATTGTCCCCAGACTTACCAAATGACCCAGCAATGTCACCCCTGTGTACAAATATACCCCAGAGAAATGAAAGCGTGAGTCCAAACAAAAACTTGTATACGGGTATTCACAGAAGCATTATTTATCATAGCTGAAAGGGGAAACAACCTCAATAAATGTTCATCAACTGATGAATGGATGGATAAAATGTGGCAATCCATGCAATGGAATATTACACATCCATAAAAGGGAATGAAGTACTGATAAACACTCCAACATGAGGAAGCCTTGAAAACATTGTGGTAAGTGGAAAAAGGCAGTCACAGGAGACCACATATCGTAGGGTTCCTTTTATATAAAATGTCCAGAATACACAAATCTGATAGAGACAGGAAGTAGACTTGTGGCTGCCTTGGGCTGGAGGGGTTGGAGAAAAGGGGTGTGACTGCTAATGGGTACAGGGTTTCTTTTGGGGGTGATGAAAATTGTGCTTCTAAAATCAACTGTGGTGATAGCTGCACAACTCTGTGAATACACTAAAATCCATCAAATTGTACTCCTTAAATGGCATTGTATGCGACTTATGTCTCACCGTAGCACCCTCTTGGTTAAAACCCTCTGATGGCTTCCACTGCACTAAAAATAAAATCCAAACTCCTCACTGTGACCTGTGACACTATGCACCGCCTTGCTCCAGTGGCCACTGGGACCTGACGCCTCCCTGCTTCCTCCCGTTCCCACCGCATTCCAGCAACCCCAGCCTGCTTCCACTCCTTCAACACATCGAGGAACCACCCTCGCGGCATTTTGCATGTTCCTTCTGTCTATCCTTCCTTCCCTCTGACCTTTGCATGGCTGGTTTCTTCAGCTCGAATGTCACCAGGGGTAGGGTGTCTGATGTGGCCAACACAGAGGAAGATACGCGGTAAACTTTATGTTACGTCACCTCGTCCCATTTTCTTCACTGCTGGTGCACTATCAGAACCTGTCGTATCACTGTCTTCCCCCGGTGGCGGTCAGCTCCCTGAGCACAGACCCTCGCCTGTCTGTGTCAGCACTCCGTCCCCAGCGCCTGGGTGGAGCGGGCCTTCAACACGGATCCGTTGCGTCACGGGAGGAAGGAGATCAGAGAAGGCTTCCTGGGACGTGACAGCTGAGCTGAGCCCTAGAGGGTGAGTAGGAGCTATCCCAGGGAGCGAGAACGGAGACGCGGCAGGGGAAGGGTGCACGGTGGTCAGAGGACCCGAGAGGCAGAAAGAAGGGAGGGAGGAGAGGCTGGGCCAGGGCAGGAGCTGCCTTGTGGGCCAAATTCAGCAGTTTGGATCTTGTTCAAGAGTAGCGGAAAGGCATTGACATGTCTTCAGTAGGAGAATGTGATTAAAATTGAGATCTAGAGAATGAACTGAAAGAGGGCAAGAGAGGGAACAGGGAGAAGAGGGAGAGGCCTTTGCAGAAACTCAGGAAAGAGACAACGGAACCCTGAGCGAGGACAGGCGGAAAAGGATGGAGAGAAAGAATTTAACTCCAGATATCCAGGGGTGGGGTCGACACAAGCAGTGACCGATTGGA
This sequence comes from Indri indri, assembly GCA_004363605.1. Taxonomy (NCBI): domain Eukaryota; kingdom Metazoa; phylum Chordata; class Mammalia; order Primates; family Indriidae; genus Indri; species Indri indri. The sequence continues at coordinate 889 of RJWJ010039961.1, read as the reverse complement.
CATGGGAGCTGAGGGACAGGCGAACTCAAATGACAGGGCCACGTGCTGAGAGAGAGCCCAGGAGCAGCACGTTTCAGGGGAGGGAGAAACACGCATGGGGTACCCAGGTGGAGGTGTCCAGCAGTCACAGGGGGTTGCTCCTCCGAAACTCAGTCCGGCCTGGGCTGTATGAAGAGTCAGGTGTCATCACTGAAACCAACGCCATCAAAGCAGATGGAATTTTCTCAAGGAAAGTTTTTAAAGTAAGGAAAGCAGGGAGCCTTGGACCAAATCTCGAGGGTTCGTATATTTCAGGGTGAGCCTAGGGAACGGGAGCTTGCAGAGATGAGTGGGAAGGTGGTCAGGGAGACAGAGGAGAACCAGCGTGCTGACCTGGGGCCAAGGGAAGAGTCTGTCTCTAGAACAGAACATGGCTCAGGGCGTCCAGTCAATGCTGCCAAGACAACCAGAGAAACAAGGACCGAGCAACACCTGACGGCAGCCAGGAGGTCGGTGGTGGGGGCCCTTTCAGGGGTGAGTGGAGACGGCCACCAAAAGACAATTTCAAGACGTTTGGGGGCAGGGAATGGGAGCTAAGTTACAGATACAGAATGGAGGTATGACAGGGAGAGGTGGGTCGTTGAGAATAACGGCTAATGGCTCGTCATTACTGAATTGCGCTGTGGGCCAGGCACCATCTGATCTTCCCAAAGCTGTGATGAAGTAGCACAGAGGGGCGAGGCGGACCCCGCCATCCATCCAGAGGGTGGGGAGGACAGTGGGGTCCAGAGCTTAGGGAGATGGAGAACGGATGGACCACCCTCATTTTTCCAAGGCAGAACCAGCAGGAGGGGCACACAAGGAAGGGTATGGCTGGGGACAATCTGGCTTCCCGTCTTCTGTTTCAGCT
>RJWJ010039960.1:0-14199 GCA_004363605.1 Indri indri | reverse complement strand
TGCATTTTAAGATCCTGCAAAGGAACCAACACTGGAAAATTGGGCACACTTAGGATAACACTGTAGTTCCAAAATTTTGCTGTTTTCACTGAATAGTGTTTAGCAGGAAGCAGCAAAATATGTTTATAGTTTATGCAATGGTTCCACATCCATAATCTAGTTTAACCTCCACAGTTTCCCTGTGATAAAGCAGATATTGTCATTACCTCTATTTATCTCATCATGGACTTGACTCATTACATCAAAAGTGTTACCACTTAAGCATATCTTGGATCCACTATCCTGTAAACTCCATAGTTGCAGGAATAATGTTCATTTTTTTCACTCTTATATGAAGCACAAGGATCAGTGCCTGGCATACAGAAGGTCAGTAATTATTTAATAAATAACTGAATGTATCAGATTTTTCCGGTCCCAAATCCCGAATTCTATATTTACTTTCGTTATATCTTATTCCTTCTCTACCATCTTCAACAAATATTCTAATATCTGGGGGAGAAATCTCATCCCACTCAGGAAACTCACTTTCACTCTCCTGGAGTCCAGGTGGATCTGTTATAAATACACTTGATGGCAAGCCATATTTTGGGCTTTTCCAAACCGTAAAGTAATAAAAGACAGTTTTCCCCAAGCCTCAGTAACTAGCCAGTAATCTGGCGAGGATAAATTGATTTCTAAGGCTCTTACAGCTAAAGCCTGTTATGATTGTGTGGGTACTCATTGAACAATTGTCTGTTTTCAGAAATTGTGCATTACAGAATAATCAATAAAAATAGCTCACAATACATTGTAGAAAAGTACTCAAAAGTATAGCAACTCTGTTTACCTAACCAGTAGACTGTGACTTTCAGAGAAAGCTGCTTAATCATCCTTGCTAAATTCAATCCAGGCAAATAGGTCAAACTAAGGATTCCTTAAAATTCTTAGGACATTTCTATAATAATTTGGCCATGACAATATAATATCATCTAGGAAGCTGATCCATCTCCTCAGCGAAGCTCTCTCCATTTCGTCCCTTCATTCCAAAGCCAAGAGGTAAAGCCAGATTGAGGAGACAAGACAGAATTGGATAACCTTCTTAGGTCTCCAAGGGGACAGGGAGATCCTGGCGGGGGTGCCCACTCTCCACATGCAGTGGTGGCACATTACCCAGCTACGGACCTGAAGGATGCCCAGTACTCACCATGCCCAGGACTCAGACCCATCAGACTGAGCTGCATGGATGTGCTTCTTTGCAATGTTGGAAATCTACTGACCTTACCAGGAGCCAGCAGATCTACATTAAGGGCCTCCATTCAACTATCACGTTTCTTCACACATCCTTGGGTGGGCTGTTGCCAGGTTTTAGAAGGCACTGTCACATGCACAACCAAGCTCCAACCTCTTGAAGTTCAAATAATCCTCTAAACCTATCAGAAAATTGAATCCTGAGAAAATTCAGGCTTAATCCTTTCTATCAGAAGCTCTTTCAGGTAAAAAACATACTGGAGATGAACACAAGTGTCTTTATTGCATCAATGGGCCAGTGAATCAGCTCATCTGTCATTTAATTCAACACAGATCTGTCTTCAGTCCCCATGATACATGTAATCTTTTGTGTCAAAGCCACCCAAAAAAGCCTGATGTGTACGGCAGACAGTTTCATTCCATCTATGAGGTTAACCATAAAATCCCACATTATTTTTTACAGATTCCTGTTGACAGGAGCCAGATGTGAGTGCAAAACACACAACACTGAATTTTAACATCCCAATGCCAAGGAGTCAGTGGGAAAAGAAAACATATTAGCAGAATAAGAAAATATAATAACTGAAATTAAATAATAATGTAAAACTTTTTAAAAAAAATGATTGCACTGTGAGGTGTTACAGGGAAGTGAAATTAAATGGCCGGTGGGTTTGAACTGTAATATTGGCATGTTACAGAGAAAAGATTACATGCAGGGTTCAATGAATCCACATTGATTGACTAAATTCAGCAATAATTTGATGAATGAATGGATAAAGTGATGCTAACTAGCCCCCGAATACTTGAAAGTGTCCTGCAATCTTAGGAATCCACACAATGAGTCTGTCCTTTTAAATTTTTTCTCCCCAACTTCTGTTCTAGATAATTTAAGCTCGGCAAAACTTCCTTTTAGCAACGGTCCTGTGGATGGCATCTTTGACCTCCTTGTTTCTCAAGCTGTAGATAAGTGGGTTCAACATAGGAATCACTGCTGTGTAAAATACAGACACCACTTTATTGAGATCCAGAGAAAAACTCGCACTAGGCCGTACATAGATAAAGAACAGAGTACCATACAGGATGGAGACAGCTGTCAGGTGAGAAGAGCAGGTGGAAAAGGCTTTGCGCCTCCCATTAGCAGAGGGGATCCTCAGGATGGCAATGAGAATGTAGATGTAGGAGACCAGGACAGTCAGACCACTGAAGACCCCAACAGCTCCAGCCACGATGAAAACTACCAACTTATTGAGCCTGGTATCGGCACATACAAGGGAGAGCAGGGGAGACATGTCACAGAAGAAATGGTTGATGACATTAGGGCCACAAAAAGGGAGACAGAATGCATTTGTTGTATGAGTCATGGTGTTCACGAATCCAATGACATAGGGACCCACGACCAGCTGGATACAGAGTCTCTGGGACATGGCAACTGAATACAATAGTGGGTTGCAGATGGCCACATAGCGGTCATAGGCCATGGACGCCAAGAGAAAACACTCTGCTGCCACAAAGAACCCAAAGAACCACTGCTGCAAAGCACAGCCCAGGAAAGAGATGGCTTTCCTCTTCACAAAGAAGTCAGTGAGCATCTTGGGGCTCACGACTGAGGAGAAGCAGATGTCCACAAAGGACAGGTGGCTGAGGAAAAAGTACATGGGGGTGTGGAGGCGGGAATCAATCCGGATGAGAAAAATCATGCCCAAGTTTCCAGTTAGATTGATGATGTAGAAACTCAAAAAGAGCAGGAAGAGGAAGACCTGCAACTGGGGGTTGTAACTCAAGCCTGTGAAAATGAACTTGGTGACCCTTGTATAATTTTCATCGGCCATTGACTGGTTCTTGTTTCTACCAGAAGAAGAGCAAAAAATTCACGACAGATTTGTTAGACAGGTCTTGGGAAATGAGACACTGCAAAAATGTACCAGGAATTGGATGAGCATTAAGCATGACATGAGTTAGTTACACTGTGAAGCCAAGGAAACAAAAGGAAGATATACATCATGCAAAACAGCAGACCTGAAGCTATGTCATTTTAAGACACCATGGAAATATATCAATGCATAGATGAGAAAATGGAAGTCCACGAAAGAGGAGCAGACTGTTCAAGGTCCTACAAGTAGTCACTGGGAGTATTGGTTTCAGGATAGATGCCTGGTAACTCCCACTTCAGTGAACCTTACCTGACTCCACCAGCTGATATGGGAGAGTGAGAATGAAGCAAGTTGGAGGAGACAATAGCAACCAGTCATTTGTTGGCCATATGCCGTGTGCTTTGTGATTACAACCTAAGGCTAAATGCACATTCTCCAAATGCTCTGGACTGGACCACAACCTCTAACTCTGGGAAAGTTATTTATCTCCATCTGTGAAATGGAAATAATGATAATAATCACACTCACCAAGTATTGTGAGGATAAAGGAGATACTGCATGCAAAACATCTAGTAGAGTCTTATTGAACACCTAGATAGGTGCTCAATAATTATTGCTCATATTATCATATTAGCTAATCTCTCTAAAATGCCTGCACACTAAATATTATTATTCCATTTTATATAGGAATGGGGGAACACTGAAGCTCGACCCACATTCATAAAGCTAGTGACTGGCAGAGATGGGCTTTGAACATGTCTGTCAAATTTCAAACATAGACTCCACATTTGGAAGTCATCCAAAAGAACAGGTATCCTCCTTCCTTTTTAACACTGCTGGAATGATTCCTGCGTCTTCACGGTTCCTTTGATCTCAAAGAGATCTAAAAGAAAAGAAAGAAATCTGGAAATGAGCTTGTTGGGGTAGTTTAGAAATGTTAGGGTGACCTAGGGCTATTTCTGGCACAAGAACCTCTGCGGATGTGACAGTGGCATAAGTGTGGCTGTTTTCCAAATGGTAAGGACATTCCAAGGGCAGGAGGAACTGAAAACAGTTTCTCTCCTGGGGCAGAAAACCGCTCCAGGACTGCTATCAGGAACACCCAATCTGCTGGAAACCTAGTCTGGCCGCAATCCTAAATTTATGTTCTTGTTTAGCTTTAGGCTAGAAATAGCTTTGCTGAGTCTATTGTGCACCTGAATATCTTAATCTTTATAAACAATCTTTAAAGTTTGCCTGTGGGATATTTTTAGGATATGTAATCTTTATGGAAATCCATAGGACATTGCCTGTGGGATGTCTTTAGAACATGTTTGTTTGTATCATTTACGATGATCTTTCTGTTCTTGGGATGAATAAATATGAGTGAGGGATTACTCTCAGGACTCCTGGTCTGGAAAGCCTTGAGTCCCCTGACCGCACTCTTTTCTACTGTCTTTGTTCTTATTCCTGCATGGAGCCCTGTTTACGACCCTGTCAGCTGGGGAATTCCCAGCGTGGGCTCAAATCCTACATCCTCAATTTATCGTTCTGTCCCCAACTGTAAGGATGACCTTGGTCAAGTCAGCTGATCTCTCTGACCCTTAGCAGCATAATTCATAAAACGTGGCTACGACTCATGCTTTTTGATCCTTGACAATTGTCATCAGCTTAAAATGAGAGGATCAATGTATAAGTATTCAGAAAACTACTCATACTTTACTGTAAAAAATTCTTATTAGCCCAGGAATATTGGAGTCCAACATCATACTTAGGCTAGGTACCTTTTCTTCATTTTTCTAATGCGAGATTTATTATTTTGCTTTAACGAGGCCTCCTCTGAGGACAATAATATACATTTTACATCATTTTACATTATATCTTTTATTTCAGAGAAATTAAAAAGACAAACGAGGTGACCAGCCTAAATGTTTAGCCATCACACTCACCTCCTGCTTAAACCTCTTCAAGAGTCTCATAACTATTCCAGGGTCACACCGTAGTTCAGTATTCCATTTGACAATTGCCCAGAGCTTCTCAGCCCTTCCTTATCAGTCTTGTTTCCACAACTGCCCTAACCTCTTATCCCTTTAGACACATTTTGGTTTCTCAATGTCTCTGTTCCATTCAGTCGGTGCTAGAATAGTATACAATGCTCCACATGGATCAGACCACACAGAGTACGAGACACAGTTGACTCTCAGGCTCAGAGTACTAGGACATCAGCAGCTAACCTATGACAGCCTTCCTTTAGTGAGCAAATCACTCAGGTGGTTTAGGTATGGATATGAGCTGCATTCAGTGCTATCTTTTCTCTCTCTCATGTTGCTAAAGCATCTCTGTCCAATTTTATAATTATGCAAATAAAGTTTGATCCAGTTGCAGAACCTTGACTTACCTCTACATAAATCATCTCTTTTTAGATCTTGCTGACTCATCCAACCATGATGAGGATCATGCTGATCCTGGAATGAACAAAATATAGACTCTATTTTAATTCCATTTAAAGTATGTGCTCTTGAACTTGTTAAAAAGTAGGTAGAATGAAGATTAGAAAATGATTTTAAAAGTTCTCAACTTACATTCTAAGAGGCTCCTTCTTTAAAGATGACAGAAAGAACTAAAGTAAAAATGAGCCAAGTGTCTCAGATTTCATCCCTGCCCCTCACATGGCTACCCTCACACAGAGAACTGGTCAGAATTGAACATAGTCATTTGATTTTATTCTTTATCTTCATCCAAAAAATATGTGGAAGACTTTGCTGGAAAACGTAATCGGTGTCTTTGTCAATTAGATACAAGTTCCCCACACCCGTTGCATCATTTTTTCTTCTCGTTGCTATGGAAGACACTCTGTCCCCAAAGGACACCATGTCTTGGGAATGAGGTTGCTAAGGGAAAGTGCAATTAAAGTTTTGCTTCATATCCTAAATAAATCCAATGAGATCTGTTTCCTGATAATTTTATGTTTGTTTCGAGCTGGATATAGTGGCTCCATACTCTAGTACCAGGCACAACAAGGAAACTCCATGGTATCCTTTGCAAATTGAAGCAGAACAGGAGAGGTTGGGCCAGTAGAGAACCTTAGCTATCCCTACTCCTTTCACTTTTGCATTAATACCTTGATAGAGAATTCAGAAGAAAATTTGAAATTGTGCATAGGAAAATAAACAAATAAAAACAAGAGTATTATTATTAAGAGAAAAAAAGCATTGGGAAGAAAACCGTAATGTATTGCATGATTCAGTTTTGAATAGCTTTTGCAGAGTGAAAAAAATGGCATAACTGAAAATTATTCATACTACATTGCATGTATATTACCTCAGTTAAACCTGGCTTTCCCATAGTGAAAAATGATACAACTGAATATTGATCTAACCAACATTACAATAATATTGTGTTTTGGTGGATGCAAGAATAGAGAAGGTGTGTTTGGTACAAATAATTTAAATGAGACTGCAGGGAAAAATAAATACATCTTCATCTTTTGGATCGGGAGTCAAGAAGTAATTGATTTGGACTTGTGTCCTCAACCATGCAGTCATTCAGGAGCTGGAGACCTCTTATCCAGTTTGTGTTTCAGTTATGATCTCTTTAGCTGGTCTTCTTACAGTGTTACTCCTCCAAGCTCCTCCAGGTTGGACTTTCCATCCTGGAAGCTTGTGAGATGATGAATCCGCCTTCACATTGCTTGCAGCTTACAAGCTCTGCAGAAGATACCAAAACCTGCATTGGTCTCTCGGTTACCCTCACAGGACAGCCATTAACCTCTGTTAATGAACACACAAAGCCTCCAAAACTGCCAGGTGCTGCCGCAAAATAAATACCCTGGAGTAGAGCCCTTTCTGGGATTATGAAGGAACCGCTCAAAACATCACTTTAAATCCTTCTGACTTATGCAGTCCAAAGCAATCTTTCTCTCTCTAAATTTCAAAACATGGAGTGACCTCGCATATGAAACTTACCAATGCAACATTTTATTATGCTGGTTTTGTGTGAGACTTGCCATCCCTTAAAAGGCTGTGACCATAAATGGTGGCGATCCTAACTTAGTTAGTTCAACAGATATTTACAGTGTCCAGAGTGGCACTGCTATGGATGAACCAGCAGTTAAATATCAAAATACATCTATACTCTTTGGAAAATAGCTGCCTCTCTTAACCCTTCATACACCCACCACCCTCTGGACCACCTCAGCCCCTGTACTCTAATACCATTTTGTCCTACAATACAGCTACCAAAGAGCTGGTACAGCAAGAGGGTCCAGCACCCTGTTTAAGCCAGCATTCTTTCTGATGGGTCAACACCTTTGTCCTACCAGTAATATTTTTGTGTGTGTTTTTTATTTTTGTTGTTTTGCGACAGGATCTCCCTCTGTCGCCCAGGTCAGAGCACAGTGACATCATCATAGCTCAGTGCAACCTCAAATTCCTGGGCTCAAGCAATCCTCCTGCCTTGGTTTCCCAAGTAGCTGGAAATAAGGGCACACACTAATGTGTCCAGCTAATTATTCTGCTTTTTGTAGAGACGGGGTCTCACTATATCATTCAAGCTGCTCTCAAACTCCTGGCTTTAAGCAAGCCTCCTGCCTCGGCCTCCCAAAGTGCTAGGATTACAGGCATGAGTTGCTGTGCCCAAGCTACCAGTTATACTTTGAATACCATCTGTGATCAATATCCATTCTTTGCAAGACTTTGTGACATGAGGTGAAGAATGTGGAAAAGACCAGAAAATGGGAAGAATTTGGCTGGTTGTCAAAGTAATTCAGCTAATTTCCTCATGTTCTTATAAACTGAAGTGCATTCATGACCAAAAAAATCTATTCATTTTTTTCAGTAATATTAGGTAAGGAATTGTCAAAGAAAACAAATTACTAGTTCAATTAAGTTACTCAGTTGATGATTTTGTATAGAAAATTTGTATTGAGAAATTAACAGATTTGTATAAGGATTATATTTTTCAAAATGAAATTTTCATTGAAAAGAAGATTCTAAATTTATACAAAACATTTCACTAAGAAGTACATTATGAAAAACAGCAAAAGCAATTAAGTGGGGCACAAAAGAGACCAGACATGCTAATTAATAAACATTCCAGGAATATATAAGGAACTATTAGAGCAAGGCTCTACTGGCACAAAAGCAGACGACTGAGTAAAACTGATATCATTTAGCCATATGTTTCCTAATAAAAATATACATGGTAAAGGAGGCAGTTCCGTGAAAAGAAGGGGAGCTTGAGAACCGAGCAGAATTTAATTTGACATCTGTGTCTGCGATTTCCTACCATGTGGCTTTAGGAAAGTCACTCCACTTTTATAAATCTTAGGTTTCCTTCTCTCTTGCATAAGGATAATTGCTACTTTACAGAGTCTTAAAATAAAATGATCTTTAAAGGACTTAACGATATCACTTATTACTAAAGAGTTTTATAATGTTACCTGTTCTTAAAGAGTGTTCCAATAGCTCAATGGCATAGAATTTTACAATTGCCACTATTAGTCATATGAAAATGTTATCCCATGGTAGGATATTACTTTTTATGTATTTTAAAATTTGGAGTAAAATACAAATATGTAAAAGCTATAGGAACTCAAAAATAAATATTTGCCAAGTATTCTAATCTATGATCAATTTTTAAAGATGGAAGTAGTGAAAAAAAACCAACAAATTTTACTCACTTTTATTTATTTTAAAGGTAGCAAAAGACCGACCAGGAAAAGTATTTGCAGCTAATGTTACAAAGTTTTTTTATTTGTTGTTGTTATGATGATGTAAGGAATGTTTGACACAGTCAAAAGCTCTGAATTATACGTTTCTAGAAAAGGTATACCATAATTCCGTTACATGTCACAGAAAAATCATTTTCTCCCTTTATACTCGCATTTCATAATCCAAAAGATCTGAGTGTTAAAGCAGATTCGTGATATTACATTTTCATGTGCCGTGAACTTTAGCAAATCTCAAGAAAGCTCCAGTCCTTTCCTGTGGAATAAATGCTCATAGACACGAACGTGCAAAATTTGTATATGATTCCACAGGCTTCCATAATTCATTCTTAGACTTTGAATGCTTTTTCCAAGCCTTTCATTTTAGTAATGCTTTCTGTTACTAAAGAAAACCTTAGTGGACAATTTTATGGTATTAACTGATAAGTTGATGCTGCCATCTAGTGAAAACGTTTATCAACACCTTAAGAAGACACTATTACAGGGTTTTTTTTACAGGAGTGTTGTCTGGTCTTTACTTGAACACATCCTTATTCACTGAGACCGTGTTAACAGGAGGTGACTTAATAGTTAAAGAAAAGAAGGATTAAAAAAAAAGTAAGATGTTTTAAGATTATGCATACACAATGAGTGCGATGCGCACCATCTGGGGGATGGACACGCTTGAAGCTCGGACTTGGGGGGAAGGGGGGACAAGGGCAACATATGTAACCTAAATATCTGTACCCCCATAATATGCTGAAATAAAAAAAGTCCAAAAATTAAAAAAATAAAAAGCAAGTTGCGGAATTTAGATGGTTGGTACCTACACAAGTGGTTGTTACATCATTTAAAATAAATTTTTGTACATTGTAAATATAGTGTAATAGCAAAAATTGGTCCTAAAAGAAAAAAACCATGTCCCTAATGTATCAGTATCAGACCCCTTTTCTCCTATGTCAGTAATGCCAGACAGAGCTGTAGCTCCAAAGACAAAGTGGTTGGTTTTAGGTACGAACGTGCCTTTATTGGTGGGGAGTAGAGCAAACTAAGTCTGCTGTTGATATGGGCTTCTCTGGTTCTTTCCAACACCTTGAGAAATAAGCAGAGTGAGTTAACTCCGTAGTGATGGAATAAAAAACAAGAAATAATTCTCTTCAATTCTACATTGACTGAGGGTTGAGAGCCAACGAGTTTGTGTAAGTTGCCTCCTCACGTAAATTTGTTGTAAAATGCATGAAATGAAGATCTTTCGGCAGAGTTTATATCCGGTGAATAAAAGCACTTGTCAGAGGAACTAGAATAGGCCAGGGTCCACTTAAACTAGAACAATGATAAGAGTAACAACAATGAGCTGATTTTTGTAAAGTTCCCAGCACAAGACCAGCATGGAATGGATGCTCAAAAATTAGTCATAATAATATGTGCAAATATTGCATTAAGGGCATATTGTATTTCTTAATTCATCCAATCAATCAATCAATCATGTGTTCCTTCACATTTTTCCCAGGCAACACTGTGCTCAATCCAGTTCCCTCATCCCATTTCCATTACATCACCAGGGATGAAGTGATTCCTCCTGCCCTTGGGGTTAAGCATGCTGGAACTTCGGCTCTGACCCATGGCTCCACCATTACCTGCACTCGCTGCAACGATACACAGCTTATGTTGAAAACGGGATTTGCTTTGTTTAACTTACACCACGGTTGCTTTCGGATTCTCTTTCTGCAACTGTTGCAGGCTGATTGCACCCCAAGGTCTCTCTCTGTGTGGTTATTCCCTGTTGGAGTTTATAGTTGGGGAACAAGGGATCAATAGTCACTCCTTGAGGCCTGAGGTTCCAGGGACTGAGACAGAATTGGAAAAAACAACGTTCACTAGTTATTTTACGTTGACAAAAATTTAAGGTTTCTAGAAGGGACAAAAATTTTTTTTTTCATTTTACTGTCATCAGGGACTTCTTGCTGCTTCTTTTAAAAAAAAAAAGTCGCTAGAGAACAGCTTCCTTTTTTTCTTGCTATGAATGAGGTTGAGCGTGTTTTCATATATTAATATCTAACAACCTGTTTTTAGGTCTACCTAATTATACTGCAATCAGTAATAAACATAGTTTTCTGGAAAAAGAATCTAAATTCAACCTAAATTAAGAGTTTATGGTCCCTAGTGTGCAGATGGAGGTAATGCTTTTTGAACAAATTTTATATTATCACATTGGCTTTTGTTTATTTAAGAAAAATTACTCTTGATCTCTTCTTTCTTTTCTTTTTCTAAATATTTACATATATTTTTAAACTCAGCCCTACATTAAGATAACTTTTATTCCATTTGCACTTTACAGCATCAGAAAATTTCCTGTAAAAATCTATGGAGATTTTAAAATATCTGTAGCTATAAAGCTGCTAATTTAAGCTTTCTAATTTAATCTATATGAAAGAAGAAATCTAGATTCAGTGAGTTTGTAGCTTTTTTATTAACCAGCAAGCATATCAGTGTGAGTTATTGTCAAAGGCTGGTGAATTGATATTCAATGTTACTTATTGCATGACCAATGTCTTAAGACCATATTCAAGTGCTAGTAAAAGAAAACCCAACTTAATTTGGCTTAAATATAGAGATTTATTTTCCCTTCATAATAATAATTTGTGGGTCAAGACTAGCACTTTTGTGGTTTTCTTATTCTTCTCCACATGCTGGTTCTGTCATAGTCTAACGTGTCTACTATAGGTCTAGACATCGCATTCCCTTTCAAAGCAGGGAAAACAGGGTTCAGGATGGTAGGGTGACAACACATATATATCCTCAGTCAGGAAAACAAAAGATTTCCCCAAATCCCCCAGATATTTACTAGCATCTCACTTGCTAGAACTGTGTTATACAAATTCTCTGAAATCTTCACGTCTCTTCCTGCATTTCCTTGTACTTGATTTCAGTGCACCTGCGGCAAACAGTTTTGTCTGTGCTGCTAGTGGCCCAAGCCCTGTGATATCCCTCTGCTTCTCTGCCTCAGGAATATCTCTGAGAACATGGAAGATTACTCAGCAGGGTCACCACAAGTGTCTGAAGATGCTAAGATTCTTGAGTAATTCCAAAACAATGGGTGAGGAGAATTGAATAAATGCTTTAACATCCAGTCTTTAGAGGGATAATTTTGAAGGACCTTCCACATAATTCATCAGAGTACCCTGTGGTATAGAGTTCCAGTTTCCCAGATTGCATATCAGATAAATAATTCACCAATTCCTAGCTTTTCTTCTTTCTATATCTCACTATTCCTATTCCCCCCCCCTGCTGCTTTGGAGACCTCCTTCATGGAGTTTAGCAACTGTGCTGAACTCTGCAGTCTGCGGGAGCAATTCTTACTACACATTCACCCTAATGTTTGATAATTCACTAAAATAACTCAAAGAACTCAGCTATTATGGATCGAATTGATGCATCCAGTCAAATTCATCTGTTGAACCTTAAGCCTCAATGTGGTAACTTAGGAGGTAGGGTTTTGGGTAGGTAATTATGTCATGAAGATGGAGTTGTTATGAATAGTATGTGTTTCCTATAAAAGAAAACACAGAGAGCTCTCTAGACCCCCATTTTTGGGGGCAGTCTGAAACCCAGAAGAGGGACCTCACCAGAATCTGACCATATTGGTATCCTGATCTTGGGTTTCCTGCTTCCAGAATCGCTAATAAGTTTCCATTGTTTATAAGCCACCCAGTCTATCATAATTTCTTATAACAGCCTGGACTAAGATAGAAATTTGTATACAAAGTGGTGTGCTGATGTTACGAATAGTTAAAATTGTGAAATCTTCTTTGGAACTGGAAAATGGGTAGATGCTGGAAGAATTTTTAGATGTGTGTTTTAAAAAATCCTTGACTTATGTGATTAAACTTTTAAATTTAAAATTTTGGTGAGGGTTTAGATAGAGGAGAGCTGTAGAAAAAGTTTCTGTATTCCTAGATAACCAAGAATAAAATGGTGATAGAAATGTGGAAGGTAAAGGCCCTTCTGGTGAGATCTCAGATGGAAATGAGGAATGTATTATTGGACAATGAAGAAAAGGAGATCTTAGTTAAAAATGACAAAGAACTTTGCTGACTTATGTTTGTGTTCTAGGATTTTGTGGAAGGAAGAAATTAAGAGAAATAAAATTGGATATTTTGCTGAGGAGATTTCTAAACTAGGCACTGAAGGAGCAGCTTGGTTCCTCCTAAATACTTACAGTAAAATCTAAAAAGAGAGAAATTCTTTGAAGATGAAATTGCTAACAATAATGTACACAAATCAGTAGCTTTTCTATACACCAACAACAGATAAGCTGCAAATCAAGTCAAAGACTCAATACCATTCACAATTGCAACAAAGAAAATAAAATATCTAGGAAGATACTTAACCAAGGAGGTGAAAGATCTCTACAAAAGAACTATGAAACACTGAGGAAAGAAATTGCAGATGATACAAATAAATGGAAAAACATATCATGCTTATAGAGTTATAGAATCAACATTGTTAAAATGTCCATACCACTCAAACTGACAGTTTGCCATCCCCATCAAAATCCCGACATTATAATTCACATATTGAGAAAAAATAATTCTACACTTCATGTGGAACTAAAGAAGAGCCTGAATAGCTAAAGCAATCTTAAGCAAAAGAAAAAATCAAGAGACATCACATTACCAGACTTCAAACTATACTACAAGGCTATGTTAACCAGGACATCATGGTATTGACATGAAAATAGAGACATAGACCAATGGAATAGAACAGAAAACCCAGATATAAAACCATCTACATACAGCCACCTGATCTTTGACAAAGCAGATAATATACCCTGGGGAAAAGAATCCCTATTCAGTAAATAGTGCTGGGAAAATTGGATAGCCACATGCAGAAGAATGAAACAGGATCCATATCTCTCACCAGTCACAAAAATTAATTTAAGATGGATAAAAAACTTAAAGGTAAGGCATGAAAACATAAAAATTCTAGAAGAAAATATTGGAAAAACTCTTCTAGATATCAGCCTAGGCAAATAATTTATGAAGAAGACCCCAATGCCAATCACAAAAACAACAAAAATAAATAAATTGCAATTGATTAAATTAAAAATCTTGTGCATAGCCAAGGTAATCATTAACAGAGAAAACAGACCATCTACGGAATTGGAGAAAATATTCACAAGCTATGCATCCAATAAAGGACTAATAACTAGAATCTACAAAGAACTCAAGCAAATCAGCAAGAAAAATCAAACAACCCCATTAAAAAGTGGGGCAAAATAATGAACAAAACCTTCTCAAAAGAAGACAGACAAATGGCCAACAGATATATGAAAAAAATGCTCAATGTCGCTAATGATCAAGGGAATGCAAATCAAACCCACAATGAGATATCACCTTACCCAAGTTAGAATGG
>RJWJ010039958.1:0-14212 GCA_004363605.1 Indri indri | reverse complement strand
GCATACTTTCCTAACATAATACAGTATATTAGAAATCAACAACAACAAAAAGACATCAAAAAAACCTTCATATGTTTGGAAATGAATTAAATACACATCAATGTATCTCATGGGTCAAAGAGTAAACCATGGTGGAATTAAAAATATAGTTTGAGCTGAACAATAATGAAAATACTACCTAACAAAACTTACGAGATTTAGCTAAAGCAACACTTCAAGGAAAATTATGATCTTAGATGTATATATTAGGAAAAGGCTAAAAATTAATAAGCTAAGAATATAATTTAAGAAAATAGAAAAAGAACAGAAAAAAATCCCAAAGAAGGTGGAAGGAAGGCCGTGATAAAAATAAGAACAAAAGCAAATGAAACAGAAAACATACAATATGGAGAATTAATAAAGCCAAAGAGTAATTATTTAAAAAAAAAAAAACCTAATGAAATTAAACTTTCTAGCGAGACAAATTTTTAAAAAAAGAGTGACAGCATAAATATGCAAATAACAAATATCAGAAAAGAAAAAGAGGATATTAGTATAAAAGGTAGAAGTATTAGACAAATAATAAAAAGTCATTATGAACAACTTTATGCCAATGAATTTGAAAATGTTGATAAAATGAACACATTCTAACAAAGTACAATTTACACAACTGTCTCAAGAAGATACAGAAAAACAGAATGGTCCTAAAACTTGAATGGTCTTTTAATACAGTTGAAGAAATTGAATTAAGGAAAATTTTGGGCTTACATGGCTTCACATTGAATTCCAACAGTTAAGGAACAAATAATTCAGATCTATTCTCGCATTAGGCAAAACTTTTTCAGAGAATAGAAAAAGAGAATACTACTCATCTCATTTTATGAGGTTAGCATAAACTTGATAACAAGAAATATTATAGGCCAGTCTCACTCAAGAATATTCTGAGATTCAGGCCAGGCACAGTGGCTCACACCTGTAATAATCCTAGCACTCTGGGAGGCTGAGGTGGGAGGATCACTTGAGCTCAGGAGTTCGAGACCAGCCTGAGCAAGAGTGAGATCCTTGCTCTCTATTAAAAATAGAAAAATTAGCCAGGCATCATGGTGCACGCCTATAGTCCTCGCTACTTAGGAAGCTGAGGCAGGAGGATCACTTGAGCCCAGGAGTTTGAGGTTGCTGTGAGCTACGATGACACCACTGTGCTCTACCCAGGGAGACAGAGCAAGACTGTCTCAAACAAACAAACAAAAACTCCCTGAAATACCAGGTATAAAACGTGGTTTTCAATCTTTTACAATAATAAATTAAAATATTATATTATTTAATTGGCATTCCTACAATTACAATTTATATTGAACATTTTATCATATGCATTTGAATTTGTATTTATTCTCCATTGAATTTCCTCATCATGCTCTCCACTTTTTATTCAGTTGTTCTACATGTTCATATTGATTCATAAAAGCTCTTTCTATAGGAAAGACATTAAAAAAAGAATATTTTGAGATTCAGTTATTAATGACATGGTGGCATCTATCTTTATTGATTCTCTCAGATCATTCACTTTTGGGGAAGCCAGCAGCCCCGTGAGTAGTCCTATAGAGAGGACTACATGATGATGAGTTAAGCGTCCTGCCAACCACCACGTTGATGAGCTAGTAAGGGAATCCTCCAGTCTAGCCAAACCTTTAAGTGACTGCAGCATTGGCCAACATCTTGACTGATACCTTAAGACCCTGACCTAGAATCCTCCAGCTAAGCCACTCCTAGATTCCTGACCCACAGAAGTTGTGTGAGATAATAAACATTTGTTATTTAAGCTGTTGCATTTTGAGATAACTTGTTATGGAGCGATAGATAACAAATACATACAATGAACAACTTGTGTTTACTCCAGGAATAAAAAGCTTATTTGACATTAGAAAAAGCAATTAATGAATTCCACCACATTAAAGCAAAAATGTGTATGGTCATCTCAATAGATATAGAAAAGTGTTCTATAAAATTCAGTATGCATTGATGGTTTTTTAAAAAAAAATTAGCAAACAAGAATGGAAGAAACTGTCTTTAAAAGCAATGAAAATGAACAAACTAAGGTCTCATGCAATAATCACAGATGAAGAAAAGTCATAAGTAGGCAAAACTAAATTATATTGTTTATGGATGTGCACACACGATGGCAAAACATAAAGAGAAGCAAAGAATTGGTCGTCACATACATAGGACAGTGGTGCCTATGGAAGTAGGTGGCAGATGTGATGGGCGAAAGGCTCACAGAGAACTTCGAAACTCAAGAAACTGTTCTCTTTCTTGACCTGGCAGTGGATTACACAGGTGTTTGTTTTCTAATTAATCTTTAAATCAAAGGGACATCTTTAAATTGAGGGGACTTCAAAAAGTTCACGGAAAAATAGAATTAAAAGATACAAATAAAAAATGTAAACTTTTTTTTCAACATAAGCTCCATCGAGTTCAAGACACTTCTGTAAGCAATAGATACCAGACACTTAGTCCCTCCCTAAAGAACTGAGCGTCCTGGGAATTTAATCGTGTCAATGCAGGCTTTTTTACATTATGAATTGGAGAAAAATCAGTGCCCTTTACAGATTTTTTAAGATTAGGGAACAAAAAGAAGTTGGAAAGAACCAAATCAGGACTGTATGGTGGATGCCTAATGATTTCCCATCAAAACTCTTGCAAAATTGCCCCTGTTTGATGAGAGGAATGAGCAGCGGCACTGTCAAGGTGGAGGACTCTCTGGCAAAGCTTTCCTGGGTGTTTTTCTGCTAAAGCTTTGGCTAATTTTATCAAAACACTCTCATAATAAAGCAGATATTATCATTCTTGAGCCCTGCAGAAAGTCAACAAGCGAAATGCCTTGAGCATCCCAAAAACTTGTTGCCATGACCTTTGCTCTTGACCAGGCTGCTTTTGCTTGACCAGACCACTTGCACCTCTTGGCAGCCACTGCTTTGATTGTGCTTTGTCTTCAGGATCATGCTGGAAAGCCACGTTTCATCACCTGTTACAATTCTTCAAAGAAATGCTTCAGGATCTTGATCCCACTTATTTAAAATTTCCATTGCAAGTTCTGCTCTTACCTGCATCTGATCTGGGTGCAAAGGTTTTAGCACCCAATGAGTGGAAAGTTTGCTCAACTTTAATTTTTCAGTCAGAATTGTGTAAGTTGAACCAAATGAAATGTCCATAGTGTTGGCTATTATTTCTGCTGTTAACCCTTGGTCCTCTTCTGCCAGAGCATGAACAAGATGTATTTTTTCCTCACAAATTGATGGGGGCAGTCTGCCACTGTGGGCTTCATCTTCAACATCGTCTCATCCCTTCTTAAAACAAGTTTCCACTGTAAATACCTGATTTCTTTGGGGCATCGTCCCCACAGACTTCTTGTAAGCATCAATGATTTCACCATTCTTCCACCTAAGCTTCACCATAAACTTGATATTTGTTCTTGCTTCAGTTTTAACAGAATTCATGTTGTTTTGATAGAGACTCTTTTCAAATTGATGTCTTATCCTTCCTAATGCCTCAAATTACACCCTGTTCAGACATGTTATAAGAAGTTAGTATGAGTTTGTTTTGGTGCAAAAAATTTTTTGAAATCCATACGTAGTTTTTTCATAATTTGCATTTTCTATGAATTTTTCAAGACTCCTTGGGCATGTATGGTTTATGTACTTTTCTCCATGGACAATATCTCTCATAATAAAAAAAAAGTTGATGACGCAGAAAAATAATATGTATTAATGTACCATATTAACAGATTAAATGTGAAAAATCATATTATCCTAATAGATGCAGGGAAAGGCATTTGATAAAATGAAAGCCATTTTTTAATAAAAACCACTTAGCAAATTAGTATGGGAAAAAGGAACATCCTTAACTTGCTAAAAGACAAATGGCAAAAAACTACAGCAAACATCATACTTGCTAAAACGTAGCAAAAATTCCCTTTAAAATTAAGTATGAAGTAAGAATGCCTTCAATCTTGCTTCTCTTTCCCCTTGGATGAGAGGACTAGCCTTTGTAGTAAGACAAGAAAAAGTAATAAAATGTATCATATAAAGATTGGAAAGAAAGTAAAACAAAAGAAAACAAAACTCCCTGACATTAGTTATACATGTCTACAAAGAATATCCAAGAAATATCAACAGGCCAATTATTAGACTTAATAAGTGAGTTCAAGAAGGTTATTCTATTTAAAATCAATTATTAAAAAAGCAGTGACATTTCTGTATACCAGCAACAACTGAAATCTTGGAACAAAAAACAAAGTACTTATGAATAAATAAAAACCAGATGTGTAAGAACTTTATGACCTAAATAAATTTAGGGATAGGAAAACATAGTAACATAAATGGTCAATTTTCTCCAAATTAATAAAATGCATTAAAATTATAATAAAACACACAACTTTTAGTGGACTCGAAAAGGTGATTATAAAATTTTTACAGAAGACAAAGGGGCCCCAAATAGCCAGAAGAAAAGAGGAGGAGAGATCTTGTTGTACCAGATATAAAGACTCATTTTAAAGCTGTATCAGTTAAGACACTTGTGTCAACACGAGGCCGACGATGGCAGAGGCAGCATCGCAGATGAGGGAGTAGAAGATGAACTGTTTAATGAACGGTGATGGAACACTTGGTTTCCCATTTGTACAAATGTAATATTTAATTTTTGCCTTCCATACATATACCAAAATTATTTCTGGGGGGGGGGTGGTCAAAGTGTTCCAGAGAAACGGAACCAATAGGGGGTATGTATGTGTATGGAGAGGGAGAGAGAGCCTGAGATTATAAGGAATTGGCTTACCCAATTATACAGGCTGGTAAGTCCAAAATCTACAAGGTGGGCTGGTGGCACGGGAGACCCCAGGTAGAGCCAATGTTCCAATTCAAAGACTGTCAGGCAGGAAAAGCCAATGTTGCGGATGAGTTCTGAAGGCCGTAAACTGGAAAATTCTCTCTTACTTAGGGGAGAGTCGGTCTTTTTGTTCTATTCAGGTCTTCAACTAATTAGATGAGACCCACCCACATTAGGGAGGGCAATCTGGTTTACTCACGTTTTAAATGTTAATCTCATCCAAAAACAAAACCTTCACAAAAACACCCAGAATAATGTTGGACCAATTATCTGGGCACTCCATGGCCCAGCCAAATTGACACATAAAATTAACCATCACTGGGGTTAAAGATATGTAGGAACAACAAAACCTTAACACATAGGAGAATATCTTTACGACCCTAAGGTAGGAAGACATTTTTAAAATAAGATACAAAAAATAAAAAACCATAAAGGAAACAACTGATAAATCTGACTACCTAAATATGTAAAAAAATTAAAGTGTCTATTTAGCAAATGATTCTATATTTTAAAAAAGAATGAAAAGACACAGAAACACCCCAAACTTGATGTCAGATCTGCTTCTGCAGAGCCCGACATACAACATGATACTCTTTATATAAAGTTTTGTGAAAAACGATATACTGTATTGTCTACAGTAAATGTTCATAAAATATAATTCAGGATAGTGGTGGGGTGCAGGTTAGGAGGTACACTTTGGGAGGAGTTGTCTAGGAGCTTCAAAAGTATCTGTAATACTTTATTTCTTAAGCTAATAGTGGGTGTGGGTATGTATTATATCGCTTGGTATTTAAAAAATAAAATATAAATAAATAATTGGGAAAAATGAAACTGTCAAGACTAATGAGCTCTTGGAAACAATCAAAGAAAAAAAATGAAAGCCATTATTTTGTATTTGAACATAAGACTACCAGATTTATAAATAAAACATTGATATTGATAAGCTGAATTCAAAGGCTTGAATAAACTAAACAGTAATTAAATCACCAGTAACTGAGTATTTCATTCTGGCCCACAGCCCTTTTAGACATTAAAAACCCACTGAAAAGGATTTCTCCTCTATACAAATGAAATACGCTTTCATTGTTTTTAAAGCATGGAGACCTAGAGATGTACTTACTGCACGGCCATTAAGATGAGCTAAATTAAGAATCAATTTCCCCCAAAAAGAAAGATTTATATTTTGTATATTAATTAAACTTTGGAAGTTAGACCTGCATATACATTGTATCAGTCAACAAATATTAAACGCCTACTCTATGCCAGGCACTATTTTCAGATGATATGGCTAAGCTGCAAGCAAGGAACCCAAAGTGCTCTTAAATCATCAGTGTGATTTGTTTTAAGAGTACTGTCTTACATCACCAAAGTATCGAATTGCTAACGTCTGACTCCGGCAAAATATTTCTGTTTAAATAGTAAAGCTATTAGTGGCTATATAGTACACCGTGTTGGGGGGGGGAAATCTCCTCAAAGATTGCACAGAAAATTAAAGAGTTAATTCCGTTTCTGTCTGATGTTGTAATGGAATTTTTTCTTCCAGACTGTTCGCACATGTCTCTTTCCCTGAATGCACCAAGGATTACAAATTTAGAATCAAATGTTTCTGACCATAAAAGTTAACTATCCAAATCTTTAACTACATTTAAACTTGCGCAAGGTCCAGGCAAGGAAAAATTCACAAACAGCAATATTTATTAGGGTAGAAACATAAATTATGAGAAACCACCTAGACACCTTAAAATAGAGCATAGTACTCCCAGTTTTATTAAATTCTTACTATTTCTCCTACCATAGTTACCCAAGAAACACTTTCCACTTTAATTTTTTTTGCAGTGTTTTATTTTTTATAAAGCTATTAAACTAAATCAAAGCTAAAATTTGGAGTCACTTTAAATTTGAATCATGAACCAGTAAATTTTTTAACGTTGGAGAGCTGAAATGATGTCATAAGAGTTTGAAGTTGACACACATAATTTGATAATTTAATATTCATGGATGGCATGGAAAACTGAACATTTTAGTAAAACAACTCTTTGAACAGTTTGACAAACAAAAACCTAAAGTGAGCTTTGTAATTTTTTCTTGTAATTATTAAAATAGCTGGATTCATGGCAATAATAATAATAATTATGCATGTATATATTTTAATCCATATACTAAATGTACTTATATTTATTTTTTGCTATTTTCATATGTTGTTTATACAACATATACTTAGTGGGTGCCAATTAGGTGCCAGGTACTCTTCTAATGCCTGGAGTGAGCAAAAACAGATGGGACTCCTCTCCTCATTTAACTTTTAGTCAAGTAGAGAGAGACATTAATCAAATAATTACCAAACCAATAAAGCAGTGTGACTGACAAGAGCTAGGAAGGAGAGTCACGTGTCACTAACTTAAGAGGGGCACTTGAGCTGATCAAGGAAGGCGATCAGGGTAGGCTTCTTTGAGGAAGTGACCCTTGGATTGAGACGTGGGGGTTCTTGGAGTTAATTAGGAAAAGAGGGGAGGAAGAGGATTCTGAGCAGAAGGTCCCAAATGCATGCCTCGGCCCTGTGGCGGAAGGCCCCATGTGAGCTTCTGGAAGACACACAATGAGCAGGAGCTTCTGCAAGCTGAGACCAGTGAGGCAGGTAAGGGCCAGATCCTAAGGGCCACTGTAAGTCACAGTCAAGAGTGTGTCTTTGTCTTGATGGGTGTGCATTTGAGAAACTCCTTCTGCCTCCAATGTGGGGGACAGATGGGAGAGAGATCAGAGCAGGAGAACGTAAGATCGCTTGGGAGGCTGCACCAATAGTCTGAGTGAGATATGATGATAGAGGTGGTGTTAATAGCAGAGATAAAGACACTTTCGAGTTGGAATTGACAGGACTTTGTGATGCACTGATAATAAGAAATCTGGATTGGGTTTGTGGGCAAAGATGTTAATAATGAAATATAATTAACTATACCAGTGAAATCATATTAAGTCTAATTAGCACACATAAATCTTCACGGTAGGAGGCTCAATAACTATATTAGATGGCATTACTTCTAATATGTAAAGTCTAAGTAAAAATGCCTTTGGCCTTATAGGATAGTTTGAATTTGTATCATTTATATTAAAGAAAATTTACCTTTAATGCGTAGACTTCCTTCATCCTTCTTCTCTGTTTTTCACTTAAGACTAAAATCAATATTACTACATTAATTGTTTTGTCCATGCTAGATTTTGAAAATACCATAAATTTTAGGATTACACTTTCTTATTTAACTGCGTGTGGATTTTTACCTTTTTAAATATAAACTCCTGGTTTTATAAACTCCTCCTTTAATCCACCCTAAATTACTTAATTGTGAAATCACTAAGCTCCACTCTAATCGCTAAATTAAACATAAAACCCACCAAATGAAGGCTTAAATTTGACTTCAATCTACACTAATATATATAAAACTCTAGAATCTTCGCGACTGGACTTGCTTTTTAAACCCGAAGCAATTTCAAACGCATTTGCAATAGCTCCTGTGTCCCCCCATCAACGGAGGCTTTAATATAATGTAATCTGTTCCTCCTTTCCTGTTTGGGACTAAGTCAACTTTAATGGAAATGACTCCGCACTAGCAGGGAGGAAGCTAATTTAATGTGAAGGGCAGCGATTTCAAGGGCAGATTCTATTCTCTGCTCATTCTCATTAAGATTGTGTGGCTTCACGTCACCCTTCATTCTTTCTCTCCCCACCATCCAACCTGGGAGGGTATTTTTTTTTTTAACGCAGGGAAGAGCCGCAGAGCATAAGGACCCCTGGACGTGTGCCATAAAGGTGATTGATATCCACAGGAGAGGAAAGTTGGTCTGGTGGAGGTTTTTCCTTCTCTGAGGAGCCGATGATCCTCCCCAAAAGATAGACGCTGCTCCGCCCAGCCTTCCCGAGGAGAAAACCAAAGCAATCCATTGACTGGGACTGGAAGGGGGATGGGAAAAGAGACAGGGGTGACGACACTGAGGGAACAAAGACAGAAGACATCACCAAACACCTCTCTGATGTCTCCTCTAAGTACTGAGAGGGAACTCGATGCAAAAAAGGCAAACATCTCTTTTGTGACTTAATTTGGCTTTTGTGTATTTGTGATCTCTTTATGTAATAATAAGATTTTTCTTCTGGTAAGGAAGAGTACCTTCACACTCTTCCAGATGTTACAGGCATAAGCAAGAGTCCGTCCTTACTACCGTATTAATGCCACAAATTTTCCAAAGACTTATATTTAAAACCTGACACCCCCTTTTATGGTGCCCAGGTCAATAGAACTTTCTATTTTGACACCTTGTTTTAGAATACCTTGTATTGTTATCATCTTTACTACAGAGCCATCCTAAAGATTCAATACCCTTGGGATATTGCGACACATGGTTTGTTCTTTAAATCAAATATACCATTTGTTCCAGTCTATACTTAGTATCTCAAAGCCTAGCACCCTCCGTAGTTCCTGCTACAAAAACACTGAATAATACCGCAGTCACTGGATGAAAGCCAGCTGTACGAGCGAAGCAGATAGATCGTAAAGCTCTAGGTACCTGACACTTGGGACAAAGCAGCCCTTGCTGTTGGCTGTGCACAGTTGCCATGCTTTGTGCCGTCGGACCCTGTTGCCTCAGCCACAATCAATTAGACCCTGGGAATTTGCAAAACAGTGGCCAATAAGGGCTCTTCATACTAGGCCAGGATTAACCAGCCCAGTCAGTTTCTCCCTCGCCAGGGAACTTGTGTTCAAGATGCACAAAGAGCAGAAGTGGCGAGGAAGCGCTAGAGAGAAGTTGTGTCATGAATTAGTAGAGTTCCCTGAATGGAGAGCAATGGAAGTCCACTTGGAGCCCATGTGCCAGAGGTCTTGAACACCAGGAGTTACCACTGGGACAGGGGGACTCTTTATGTCTTGCCCAGTGTTCCAATTCTCCGGACAGCATAGACTGTGCTCACATATCTCTGGGTCTGTCTGACCCTCTCTCGTCTTAGTTCCTGCTGCTATAACAAAATGCTCCAGACTGGGTAATGTATAAGTGACAGAAATTCACTGCTTACAGTTCCAGGGCTGGAAGGTCCAAGACCAAGTCAGTTGGCAGATTATTTGGGGTCTGGTGAGGGCCTGTTCCTCATACAGCACCTTCTTGCTATGTCCTCACATGGGGGAAGGGTGGTAGGGCCAGGGCTGCAGAATGCTCCCTTCAACCTCTTTTATAAGGGCACCAACCCTACGTCTGAGGGCAGGGAGAACGTTGTGAGGTCGTAATGACGCACCTTACCTTACGAATAAGGTAGTCACGAGCATAGATGCCGCGGTGCAGCGATAAGTCTATTTGGCAAAGGGCCTTGAAGGTCATACAGTTAAGTTTACAAAAAGATTTTAGGCACAGGAGTGACATAATCGGAACGGTGTAATCCACTAGTCACATGGCGTATTTTTTTTTCCTATCGCTATTAGTGACAGACAATACCATTCTCCTCCCAGAAACTGAACCGTGCATACGACACACACAGAAACAGAGTTTTGTTTCATATCATTTCACTTCATTTCATTTCTTCCCTCCCTCCCTCCTGTCCCTCTCTTCCTTTCTTCCTTCTCTCTCTCTCTCTCTCTCTCTCTCCCTCTTCTCTTTCTTTCCAGGCTGAAGATCTCTTTGGCAATATTATATATCGTCACCTGTGTTCCAGACTTTTGGACACCCTATAGATCAAAGTGATTTTTTTAATTTCCATGTTTATCTTCTTACATTTTTAGCTCTTCATTTTAGCTCACCATTTTATTGGTGTCTGGATCGAGTGAGTTCAAATGCTTTTTCTTTTTAACTATTTTCTTTCATCATCACATGAATCTTGCTCCAAGCTTTAACGTTCCATATTTCTCTCCAAAGTGCAGCTTTGATTCTGCTTCTCTGTTGTTCTTTTGTTTCTACATCCAAACACCACATGGTGTCATCTATCACGGAACTTACTATGACTTTTCATCATAGGCTTGGCTTAATTCTAACTGTGTCTGTGAACCATGTATCATTCTTTCATAATAAGAAACGTCTCTGCCTTACTGTTTTCTTTTCTTCTTCTTCTTTTTTTTTTTTTACATGTTGTCACTGCAAGCTGAAGATCTGCTTATCTGTATAAGGAATCTGCTTTTATTGCTGATTTCTTCTGTCTACTTACTGACTTATTATCTAACTCTTAAGAACAAACTGATTCTAATGGACTCACACTGCCATTTGCGTCCTTGTAGGTGGCCACTAAGAGGATGTGAGATCAAATTTTTCATGCAATTATCAAATGAATAGACAAAAGGATACAAAACATCTGGACTTTTGGGTAAGCATTCGTAGCATATGCATTAGAGAAATGGAAATGAATGCCTTTGGTTATTGATACCATGAAACAGATCTTAGATAGGACTGTAAACAATGGATAGTTTAAAACGAAGCAGTATGTGGGTGAACGACCTTGGTTTAGATTAGCAGAGCTGGTAGAGTTTAAGGTCAAACCCAGTTTTGTTTAACATCTTCATAAATAATCTAGAAGACAGATTAAAAAACACCTTTAATTACACGTGTAAGTGACTTTGAGCTGGGAGGTGTTGAACACGATATGGGGAAAAAGACTAAAAGAGGTAAACGGATAAAATGATAAAAGCTTTTTTTTTCATTAATCAGGAAAAGTATAAAATGATAGCCTTGCATGAGAACAATTTCAAGTCAAGTTACTAAAAGGAAAAAAAACATAAGTAAAGGAGTAACGGTGTTGAAAGAGGCCACAAAAAGCAATTTGCAACACGGTATAGAAGCTAAAATGGTCATTATCATATAGAGTTCTCTTAAACTGACTCTATAATTTCTCTCGTGGGAGATCTGACACAGAATTGTTAAGGTTTTTATGCCAGTCATAAAACCATATGCACAAATTCATGCTTTGTCTACATGGTAAGTGTATATTTAACTTTATTAGAAATTGTCAAGTTGTTTTCCAGAGTGGCTGTAAGATTCTGCATTCTCACCAGCAATGTATAAAAATTCTAATTGCTTCATATCCTTGCTAGCACTCAGTATTGTCAATATTTTTTCTTTTAGACATTCTAATAGGTGTGTAATGGCATCTCACTGTGGTTTCAATTTGCATTTTTCTAATGGCTGATTATGTTGAAAAATTTTCATGTCTTATTTGCTGTCCATATGTGCTCTTTGGTGAAGTATCTGTTCAAGTCTTTGGCCCATTTTTAAAAAATTGGAACATCTGTTGACTTGTTATTGTGGTCTGAGAGTTCTTTGTATATCCTGAATTCAAGTTCTTTATTAGATATAGGATTGAAAAATATTTTCTCAGTCTGTAGCTTGTCTTTTCATTCATTTGACAATGGCTTTCACTGAGTAGAATTTTTAATTTTGATGAAGTCCAGTTTATTAATTTTTTCTTATATGGATCGTTTTTGGTGTCATGTTTAAGATGTCTTTGCCTGGATTATATACTATAAAAACTTTTTTCTATGATTTGTCTTAAAGTTTTATAGTTTTACTTTTAGATCTATGATCCACTTTGAGGTATTAACAGTATTTGTTTAAGCTGTGAGGTTTAGGTTGCTGTTAAGTTTTTTTTGCATATAGGTGTCCTATTAATTTCAATATCATCCATGGTAAAGACAAAACTTTTTCCCATAAAATCACCTTTGTATTGTCAAAAAACAATTGGCATGCTTATGTGCATGTATTTCTGGACTTTCTTTTGTTCCATTAATCTATGTGTTGTAGTGCGATTCCTCTGATGGTATTTTTTTTTCGAAATTGTTTCAGCTGTTCTAGTTTCTTTACCTTTCCATAAAAATTTTAGAATCAGCTTGCTTGTATCTACAAACATTTGGAATTTTGTTAAACCTATAGTACTGACATCTTTACTGTGTTGAGTCTTCCAATCCATGAATATGGTACATGTCTCAATTTATGTGGATGTTCTTTAATTTCTTTGTCATTTTGTAGTTTTTGGCATATAGATCCCGTATATATTTGTTCGATTTATACCTAAGTATTTTATCTTTTTATGAGCTCTTATAAATAGTATCTTTAAAAAAATTTAAGTTCCAATTTTTCACATCTTACATTACTACGGTACATTTGTTACGACAAATGAACCAATATTGACACATTATTTTCAACTAATGTCCATATTTATTTGTGTTTCATTAACTTTTACCTAATGTTCTTTTTCTGGTCCAGAATCCAATCCAAGTTACCATATTACATTTAGTGTCCTATCTCCTTAGGCTTCTCTTGGCTATAACAGTTATTCAGAATTTTCTTGTTTTTGATGACTTTGACAGTTATGAGAAGCACAGATCAGGTATTTTGTAGAATTTCCCCTAATCGGGAATTGATGTTTTCTCATTATTAGACTGGAGTGATAGGTTTGGGGAAGAAAGAACACAGAAGTAAAATGCCATTTTTATCACATTATAGCAAGAATACATAATATCAACATGATTTATCAGCATCAGTACTGCTCTTGATCACATGGCTGAGGTAGTGTATGTCAGCTGTCTCCATTGTAAAGTTATTTGGTTTTTCCCCTTTCCACACTGTACTCTTTGAAAGGAAATCACTTTGCATAAGTGGTAGTGAGTTATGTTCTATATCCTTAAGAGCAGAATATCTACATAAAGTTCTTAGAATTTATCTACATGAGAGCTTTTTCTCTTCTTTCCCATTTTTTTGTTCATTCAGTCATTTATTTATATCAATATAGACTCAAGGCTCTTCATTTTATCCTTTGGGTTATAATCCAATACTTTATTTTGTTGCTCTAATTGTTCCAGCTTTAGCCATTGGGAGCTCTTTCACTTGGCTCCTGTGCCATTTTGACACACCCCCGTAATTGTGTATTTTTTTTTTTGAGTACCTCTTTATTTCCTGGTGCTAAAAATGCCCAGGATCATCATATACATTTCCCGTCCCAGTTCTAAAATCAGCCATTACTATAGGAAGCCCTGGTTCCTCTTACTGGATAATAGCATAATAAACCAAGAATATGCCCTAGGTACTAGGTGGGCATACTGCTACTAGAGTTTCACTGTTTCTACGCCCTTTCAGCTGACAGGACAAGGAAATACATGTGTGTATAATAACCTGTACATATACAAATATCTATAAATATTTCCATATGTAACAATTTGTATCTATATTAATTTAAACCTGTGTTCATACTGTCTCCAACTCTAATTCATTATCACATGGATCATTCTGGCTTTCTCCCCTTGCTTATTTATAAACTCCTATTCCAACAGTAGAACACTGGGTTTGACTTGGTTTTTCTTTGTCCTTTTTTTTTTTTTTTTTTTTTTTTTTTTTT
>RJWJ010039957.1:0-14203 GCA_004363605.1 Indri indri | reverse complement strand
AAGTGTTTTGATTCTGATTCTATCATCTGCTTCTTTGGAAACTTCTCAGATCTGCATCTCGAAAGTTCAGTTTTGCTATGTCTAGCTGCTTCCAGCTTTTGCTCCCCTGGCAAGGGCTGGAATGGTAACTCTCCCCTTTAACCTTTATCGTTGGCTTCTATAACTTTTCCCCTCTGGTTCTAAGTCTATTGTTATGGCCTGAGAGTAAAATGCTTTATCTTAAAGGCCATGTTTTCCTCCTGTATAACTTAATTCTATTCTCGGCGTTTCTTGATGTGTCTGAATTGTTCAGTGTGGTCAGAACACTTTTCATGCTGTTACCAAGGGTCATTTGCTCCCCTACTCAAGGTGGCAGTTTTTCTTGTTGACATTCCTCTGCAGTATGCTGGGCGCTCCTGACCCTGGACACCTTCCTGTGTCTAACTGAGTCGGGTCCCCTTTGCATTAGGTTTGACTTCAGAGCTGCCTGGATGGGTTTCCCATAAACAAAAATCAATCACATTACAGAAGGTTTTTCTTTTGGTAACTGGCCTTAGAAACAGAGATTTTGTGTTTTGTTGGGATGGTTCCTATATTGTCCTTGTTAGGTTTTTGACTGCTGGGAAAAAAACGAACTTTAAGAAGTTGAGGTTTTTGCATCCACGTGGCTTTATGCGTTGCCTTTAAAGTCTTTTTGATTATCACTCTCGGTTGGGTGAATGCTGTTATTTTACAGTGACATGTGATTGTTTTGATTGGGCATTTTGGGTCTGTTGACATCTTTGGCGAGCATCTGTGTCGAATGTTGTTAACTAACCCTTGTGCTGTTAAGTTACAGGGTCTTGAATCATGAGGATCTAACACCAAACTCAAGTTAACTGAAGTCCTGTTTTCAGACCTAGGAAAGGACAACAATCAAAATACACTGCTTTCATGAGACAAAGGACAAGGCCTGTATTCAGAGACATTAAGACTCATTTAATGATTTTGCTTCTGTGTAAATTAATATAGATTTGCTACTAGATTATTCAAATGTTTAGCTACCTATATGCTTCCTTTTCCTGTCATTCTCAGAACTAACTAGTTGGGGACATTTGTCTAGGATTAAACCTGTTTCTCGTGAGCCCCCACAGGCTGGCACGGAGGAGCTGGCCTGCTCCTGTTAGCCCACGGAGGACCTCAGGTAGCTGCTCACAAGGCTGACTCTGGAAGACAGCAAGAAAGCTAAGTAACACCCTCATTCCAATGACGATATGAATGTGCTTGCTCTTTTCTTTTCTTAATCATTTTCCTAGTAATCTACTGGTTATGACTTTGCTTGCTTCCTAGGGGCTGGAATCAAGTCACTTGCATAGTTATTAACCAAACTTGCATTTTGCCTTAGGTGTTCACCACGTTTACACTACACTCCCTCTTCCCCCTGGAAAAGACCTTTTCTGTCCATCTTGGATGCAGGAAGATAACCATGTTGCATTTTGGCTGAGCAGGGAGCGGTAAATGCTGTTGCAAACACATCTTGTTGCATCTACATTAACGATTTGGGGGAGGTAGACCAAAGGGCAAACATTTTCCTGCACCACATTCCCTCTGGGAGTCGAGCAAGGGATATTTGCCCGGTATCATTTGGTTCCTTCCTTCCTTAGGGCCTTTATTAGCTATCTTCCTTTCAGTCTTTGGACCGTGTTTGTTTAACTGTCTGGTAAAATTTGTGTCTTCCAGGTTACAGTAATTGCAATTCAAGCTGATGCTAAGGCAGGGCTGCCGACCCAGCAGCCGATCCAGGACGTGGGCGCACCCTGCCCCTGGGCCCCTACTCCTCCCATGATAGGCAGGGCCAACGCCCCTGAAGTCAGCCTGAAGCAGTTACAGAAGACAGACCTCCATCCTTCTGCAACCCTTTAAGATTATGGGGGAGTACTACCTCTGATGGGGGGAAGGAGACAGGGAACTGCATGCGTGGCTTTGGGCATTGCTTCATTGTGCAAACATTGTTTAACTGAGTCAAGAAGTCTCAAAACAAAGTTTCAAACTACCCTGATTAAAACGAGCTGGAGGCAGGACAAGTTCATGAACATTCCTCCCTTGTTTAGCCTGTAATTAACCCTGTTGCTTAACTAGAGAGGCAAAGGAACCCTGGGGCCGGTTCTCCCCCAACCCAGGGGGGAGTAGCCTCTGCTCTGGGGAGTAGACTTTCTATAGTTTCTGAATAAGTCTCGCTTTCACTTTATACTGTCGGCCCCTGAATTCTTTCTTGCATGAAGCCAAAGACCCACTTGGACTTCAAGTGGCTCCCAGCATTGCGAGTCACTTTTCCTCTGTCAAAATGAGAAGAGATAATAATTTGTGTTGGTTGTTTTAAGCCACTAAGTTTTGGGACGATTTGTCACACATCGTTGGGTAACTAATACACACTACCTTCCGCAAATGGCTCTTGTGAAGTTTAAATCAGCCAGTAGTCAAAATAAACCTAGTGTCATGCTTGCCTCATAGCAACTGAAGAGAACAAACTTACTAGTAGTGTGATATTGTAAAATACATATTTGGTCTCTGCCCCTGGTTCCTGAGACAGAGCCCCTAAAACCCTTGAAGAAGGGGCACTGGGAGAATCTTTTGTTCTAATATTTGGTCTTTGACCCCAGTTTCTGACCCAGAGCTTGTAAGGCCTTTGCAATTTTCTGAGTGATAGAAGCCTCTGACACAGAGCTCCCATGTCCCTTGGAATTTCCTGGTGATAGGAACATCTTTTGTTCCAATGAGGTGACTCTTGGGGGGCTCCCGATAGCCTCGGGGTGGGGGCTGGTTTCCAGGGGAATCAACCGTGTGGTTACAGAGTTGGAACTTTCATGCCCCCCTTCGGCTGAAAGTTGAGCTGATCGCCAGCGGCCCATGATTTAATCAATCTTGCCCACATAGCAAAGCCACCATAAAAATCCAGAAGGACAGAGTTCAGAGAGCTTCCAGATCCCTGGACACGTGGAGGTTCCTGGCGGGTCTCGTGCCTCGAGAGGTCCATGCCCTTTCCCACCTCCGTGTCTCGTGCATCTCTTCCCTTTGGCCACGTGTCTGTATCCTTCGTACTATCCATTATACAAACCAGTAAATGGAAGTGTTTCCCTGAGTTCTCTGAGCCGCCCTAGCAAATTAACTGACCCCAAGCCGGGGGTAATGGGAACCCCGATTTATAGCCAGTTGGTCAGAAGTGTAGGTGACAACCCACTAGCAATTGGTGTCTCAAGCGGGAGCAGTCATGTGGGTATGAACCCTTCACTGGTGGGATCTGCCACTATCTCCAGGTAGATAGTGTGAGAATTGAGTAAATTCTGGGACACCCAGCTGGTGTTGCTGGAGAATAGATGGTTGTTGGTGGGGAGAAATCCCCACACATTTTCGGGATCAGGGGTGAAGTGTGCATTTTAAAAGGGATTTTATGGTAAGTGAACTATATCTCAATAAAGTTGCAAGGATTTCTGTTTATAACTGTATCGGGAAAAGACTTCCATTGAGTTTGGAAGGTCTGTTTGATAGGCAGGCTGTGTGGCCTTTGCAAAATTCACTTGGGTGTGATTTCTAGCAGGCCCCTTGAAAAGACAAAGTAGCCCAAACAGACTCCCAAGAGATATGTGATTGCTCATCGAGAGAAATATCAAAATTCAATTAAAGTATTCATTTAACAGGTGTATTCAGCACCCATAATATACTAGGAAATGTTCTAGAAGGTTGGCTGTATCAATGAACAGAACAAAGATTCCTCTTTTGGCTTACATCCCAGCAGGGGGAGACAAACAAATAATAGATAAGCACAATAAATAAGTAAATTGTATGCTACGTCAGAAGGTTTTAAATGCTATGGTGAAATAAAAAAGTAGAACAAGATAAGGGAACGTGCCTGGTGTGTTTGAGAAGCAGCAGGGAGGCCAGTGTGGCTGGAGTGGATCTGGGTGAGCAGAGAAATCAGAGCAGTTTTGAACTTGAGCTTCAAGTAGAAACACACAGGCTCTGAATTCAAGAGTTGATGTTGAGCTGCTTCGCAGGTGGGCAACTCTAAACTGCCCCTTCCAGGGTGAGTGGCGGCAGGAATCAATTGGTTGATATTAGCAAGGATTTGTGACTTCTCTCCTGCTATTCTGTGGGGACCCAGGACCAGCCAATTTAAAGAAAAAAGAGGAAGATATAAAGATCCAGCATTTGGAAAAATTTCTGCTATATGTAAAAAAGTCAGCAGCGGTCAGGAATGGCTTTGGCTGTGAATAACAGAAATCCCAACTCAAAACGGCTTGAACGAAGAGGAGATTGTTCTTCTCAAAAATGTGGAAGCAGGTGATGCTCAGCGGCTTGACGAGATCATCGAGGACCTGGGATCTCTCTGCTTGGGCATCCTCAGCACATTGGCCTCTGTCTTTGCTTGTCGCCTGTGGTCACCAGGTGGTGTCCCAGCTCGAGGCATAATGTCCTCACTCCAGTGCCTGTGGAGGAACTGAGGGACAGGGGCAAAGACCTTCCTCCCCTGGAGGCTCCCTGGAGACCTACTGACTAGAACGGGATCCCGGCTGTATCATCTCCATGCTACGGAGTAGCAAACAACCAGTGGGTTGATGGGGGGCTGCTGATTAAGGCTGGGCTCAGTGGGTTGTGGCTCTAGGCTTCAGGTCCAGTTTGGGTCAGCTCCACAGGTCTCATTCTGGGGCCCATTAGCACAAAGGGGCACACCAATGTCACAAGCATGTTTCAAGCCCCTACTTAAATCACATTGTGAAATGTCTCTTTGGTGGAAGCAAATCACATGGCCAAGCCCAGAGCCCAGGAGCAGGAAATTCACTTAGTCTACCATGATACCATGGTGAGGGTATGGGTATAATTCTACTGCCAGGGAGTGAAGGCCACGTGCTCCATCTTTCCCTAGACCAGGCAGTGGGATCTGGGATCTACACGAAGAGCTTAGCCCAAGCACAAGCTACAAAGTAGAGAGGTTGAGCACATGGACCGTGGAGATGGACTTCTAGGACCAAACCTCAGCATCTGCACCTGCTAGCTATTTGACCCAGAGTAATTTATTTTGTGTCTCTGAGCCTCAGACGTGCAATCTATAAAAGGAGGGTGATAACAGCCACTGCCTCATAGAGTTGTGACTATTACATGTGCCTCTAAAATTGCCTTGCACATAGAGTAGGTGCCATAGTGTTAGCTCTGATCCTCTGCTGTCCCCGATAGCTGTGACATTTGAGCCAGCAAGGAAGAAGGGAGGGATGGCGGCTGGGCAGGCAGGAGCTGTGTCTGCCTCAGTGTGAGCTGCTGCCCGTGCCAGGGAGGGGTTTCATCTTGCCGTGCGTGTCTTTCTCATCGCTCACACACAGCGCGGCAGCTAATGTACCACAATTGCTTTTTCATTAGTAGCCACAGAATTCACATCCAGTAGCTCTTGACCACTGAGGTTTGCAGTTAATGGTGGCCCGTACGCTGAAACACGAAGCTGAACAATTTCCTCCGGCTTTGTTAGGATGGAATCAGCCACTTGAAGAAAGCATGCCACTTTATTCCCCGCTCTCGGGTCAAGCAGGAAGAAAAAAGCGTCTCACCAGATGTTCCACGTGCTGGGCCTTCAGAGTTCTCAGGGATTCCAAGCGCATTTATTCCAGAGGATTCTCAATCAAAGCGCAACCCCAGGCAGACGCATTTTCACACTAGCACGCCCACAGCATGTGTGGAAGAAAGGGGCGGGATCTGTGTAGATCTAAGTCACACTAATTAGCTGTCAGCTGCCTCACATCTGGAGATCAAATATAAATTGTTGGCCTCAAAAACCATTCTGGTCCCTGTCATTTCCGTTCTCCTGGTACCAGGCCATCCTTTGTAGCACGGTCCTAATGTTTCTCCAGGCTGACAAAAATCCAGCAGCCCTCCAAGCCTGGAATCCCGCGTCATCTGCAACTGGTAACTGTCACGCCCCTTTATGCCTGCTGAGTGGAGTTAGAGACCCGGGTCTTTTGCTGGGATAGAGAGGTGGGTGTGGGTACCTGCACTCACAGCGTGTTGGAATGCAGTGTTCATGGGGAAAATAGAAGTGCTTTTGCAGAAATTTTGGATGTATAGTGGAAACCGGTGACAAATTTGGGTAAATGTAAATATGAGCAACGAAAACTCGCGATGAGCAAGGAGCTCTTCACTTTAAGAAGAGCCTTTTATTGTGCCTTGTCGTGTGTGGCAAATATTTACACAGTCGCCTATTAACAGGGTCCTGCACCACTGCTATGGTTCTGTGTGCGCAAAGATCACAAAGTCCAGAGTCCGAAATGAGCTCGTTTGGACCAATTTTATCAGCTGCGCCAGGTTGGAGTTGTTCGCCAGTAGTGGGTTGGAGGGCTGGGATGTGGATTTTGCTTCTCAGGAGAGGTATGTGCATCTGGTGATGGGAGAGTGGCCAGAGAACAGAGCCAGCAACAGTTTTATTCTATTTAGATATTTAAAGTGTTTT
The DNA here is from genome assembly GCA_004363605.1 of Indri indri. NCBI lineage: Eukaryota > Metazoa > Chordata > Mammalia > Primates > Indriidae > Indri > Indri indri. The sequence goes on along the minus strand of RJWJ010039957.1, from coordinate 7,755 downwards.
TCCCCTTGTGGAAAATAATCTGTTTCTTGTTTAACTTGATTTAACATCACTGCCATGTTATTGTAAATAATGTGACACCTCATTTCTTTAAAGAGGCTTGGAATATGGTTATGGAATCCCAAGTATACAAATTGGCTTTGTAAATCTGATTCTTCTCCGTGACAAAAGATGTGTAATTTTTTATATCCTTTAAAATCAAAGGAATAGTTGGCATAGAGTAGTACTGGGAACTGTCCACTAGGTGGCAGTATACCTTTAGGTTTCTGACACGTCGCCCGGTGGTTCCCACAGTGTGGTCCCTGATAACAGCAGCATCAGCTTCACCTGGGAATTTGTTAGAACTGAGAATGCTCCAGCCTCCACTCCAGACCTGCTGAGTCAGAAACTCTGGGAGTGGGCCTAGTAATCTATTTTAACAAGGCTTCTGGGTGATTCTGCTGCACTCTCTAGCTTCAGAGGTATCAATCTAGTCAAACTTGAGGTCCTTTTGCAATTTGAAAGAGCCATCATGATATGTGACACAGTGTGGTGGGCTTTAGGGAAAGGCGTTGTGACCGAGAGACACTAAAAGGCACCCAAGCCTCAAGTATCTTTTATGCTTGACTTTCCCCGTGTCTAAAATGTCCCCCGTTAGTCATGGCTTAGGGTTAAAGTGTGGACAGCGCCAGTGAGAACAGGAAGTGAACCTCTAGAGCCAACGTATCAACCACTGTAATCCATTAACACCTGAGAACGAATAGATTCTTGGGCCAAATCTGGCTCATCACCTGTTTTGTAAATAAAGTTTCACCGGAACGTAGCCACACTCATTTGCCTATCGCCTATGTCCGCTTTCCTGCTACAGCAGCAGAATTGAGCAGTTTGACGGAGACGGTGTAGTCGCAAAGCCTGCAGTATTTACTGTCGGGCCCTTTGCAGAAACAAGGTGTAATGTAGGTGAGGAGATTATTTAGCAAGGCCTGGAGGGGTTGGGTCATCAGCCCCAGGACAATGGAGGGACCCAAGGCCGGAGACCTTGAGTGTGAAATGACAAGAGGTTAAGAGGGTTTTTTTGGAGGAGCGGAGAAGGAGTGGGGGAGATGGGAGGTTGGGTAGGGTGGGGGAGACACCGAGGTGCTTCCAATCATTCATTAGTATGCTGGTGACCACAAATGCAGACACCGGCCAGCAAATCTGCTAACTAGAATCACCTTTACCCATCTGTAAATAACAACTATTCATCTGTAATCAACTAAGATGATTCTTGTTGGGATTTTAATTTACATTTATTTAAAATTTTCATGCACTTGCTTTTGAAGGACTTGAATGTGAGTGTTTAGATTAAAAGTGCAGAGAAAAATAAGACATTTGCCAATAAAACAGAATGGACCGGCTGAGCGCGGTGGCTCACGCCTGTAATCCTAGCACTCTGGGAGGCCAAGGCAGGAGGATCTCTCAAGGTCAGGAGTTCAAGACCAGCCTGAGCAAGAGCAAGACCCCCATCTCTACTAAAAATAGAAAAATCAGCCGAGCATGGTGGCACACACCTGTAGTCCCAGCTACTTGGGAGGCTGAGGCAGGAGGATCGCTTGAGCCCAGGAGTTTGAGGTTGCTGTGAGCTAGGCTGATGCCACGGCACTCTACTCAGGACAACAGAGTGAGACTCTGTCTCAAAACAAACAAGAAACAAACAAAAAACCCAGAATGGACCATGTTTGACAAAGCTGTTTTCACTTATTTCCAACCTTAATACCAGCTGCTGCCCTGGCATTTCTTGAGCAATATTTTCAACATATTTTAAGCCTATTTTGTCCTGGACACATTTCATTCATTGTCCTTTTTAAATTTCCACAACAGCCCTGATAAATACACATGTGTCCTTACATCTGTCAGAGGGGGGAAGCAGGTAACTCTCCTAGGACAGACAGCAGGACACTGGCTTTGAACCCCATGAACCAAGCCTGTCATTAGTCGAGTCTGTCCAAGTTCCCTCTGTCTTGAATGTCTTCTTCACTGTGCTATTCTTGGTATTCTTTTTATAGACCGGTAGCTAGGCCTTGCAGTCTTACTTAAGTTATCATATTATTATCCTTGCAAGCAGACCCTTAATTAATCATATAGAAACGGTTCCCTATTTAGTCCATTAAGTTAAATTGAGGTCTTTAGCGAGAGGAGCCAGAGGCCTTGGCCGAGGCGTGGCAGTCCCAGGCTGTGGGCTCTGGTTAAACATCTGAGCTACACGGAGCAGGGGGACCAAAGGCCACAGGCCGATGTTAAGAACAGATGTACCTGCAACTTGCCATCGTCGGACAACCAGAAGGAAAACAAGCCCTGTGGTCAGGATAGTTTGTTAGACCCTGTTCTAGTCCTTAACTTTCAGCATTGGCCTGTGGAGCCACCCCTGCCTAGGAGTGGGCTCACGGTCCCACCCTGAGACTGACTTTGGCAGCTGCAAAAGGTCCCTCTGGTGGCAGAGTCATCCCAGGGCATCTGGAAATGCACGTAGGGAACACGTTGCTCTTTTATTCCTTAGTGTTTTAGGTTTGTTGTCTTGGGAAGTGTTGACAGGTGTACCAAGCAGTAGTAAGAAGTGTGTGTGGGTGCTCTTGGAAGAAGGTATCCCTGGGTCTTAACAGCTTCGACCCTCATTTTTGCAGGGGGAGCTGAAGGTGGGTGGGGTCATTGCCTATAGGCTTGGGGTGCTGGTCATTAGATCCTTCCATGGCCCAGCCTTCCCGGCCTTCTCCGTTGGCCACCCTGCTGGAGGACAAAGCGTCCGGGATCACATCACCTGGGGGAGGAGGCATTTCGGAAGGCACAGTCCCTGGGGATTTATTTACCTGTTGAATGGATGTCTTGGAGGGCTCTAGAGAACCCGCCCCCAACAGGCGACCTCCGCGTGGTGCGGATGGAGGGTGATGTGGAAGCCGATGGCCTTCAGTGGCCGGGAGGTGCATTGGTGCCTACTGGATGGGCAGGTCCGGGGGCGATGGAGTGGGGCACGTGAGAGCAGCCAGTCCAGACACAGTTGTAACAGAGGATGGGCTAGAACTGGGGTGGGAAGATCAAGAGACTGAGAAAGGTGGAGAGGACAAAGCAGGGGTGAAAGATCCACTCCCCTGAGAGAGAGAGGAGCTCATGTGATGAGCATGAGGGCTCTGCAGGTGGGCGCTGAGGTCATCCTTGTCCTACAGATGAGGAAGCAAAGGGGCTACTGGCTCCAGATCGCGCTGTGGTGAGTGGCAGGGCTGGGATTTGAACGCAGCTCTGTTGGCTGCCAACGCCCCAGGGTTCATCCACCAAGCCACACATCTTCCCGACCGTGAGGCTCCTCTCAGAGGCCCTGGACGCCACCATACCTTCTCCCTGCGCTGCTGCCACCTGTCTGGACTCCCTGCCACACAGGATCTGGCCTAAGCTGCTTGTCCCCGGGCCAGGCCTTTGGCAGCCTGGCCGGGCCCTGCCTGGGTGAGCGTTGACTTGCTGTCCTGTGTGCCTGCTGCCCCTTGGCACCATTCTGGACGCCTCCGGAGCATGCAGAGAGTGGGCCGGCGTCCTCGGATGGGAGCTGGGGCCCTCACATTCCTGCCACCTGCCAGAACTGTCTCCAGACGCCTGTCAGCTTGTAAGGTAAGGGGTTGCCCAGAGCAGCTGCAGAACCCAGGCTGGGTCAGAAGAGCTCAGCTTGCAGACAGAAGAAAATTGCTTAAGAAAGAAATACACTGCAAACAACTCGTACTGATCAGAGCTGGGCCTTGCCGGCTTCACTCTGGATTTGGGGAAACGTGTCAAGATATTTTTCCAAAGCCCTGGATTTGGCCAAACTGGAAATGTCCTTTGCCAAATGCTTTCTTTGCCTTAGGTTTGAAAGTCAAGATGATTTTGAAGACAACTCCTTTGCTGTTTCGGATTCATTTACTCTTGCCACATCCCAAGGCAGCCCGGTGAGCGAGAGCTGTTTACGAGAGCAGATTTTAGGACAGAGACCGAAGCAAGAAAGATTTGCTCCGTCCCGTTACGCACACCTCCCTCCCTCCCTCCTCCACGTAGAGAGAAAGCCCTGGAAACGAGTGACCGTGGTTTGGGATCCTGGTGGAGCTCAGGCTGTACCTCCTCCACCCCTCCTGGGGCGCCTGAGTGACACAAAGGACCCCTTCTGGTCCCCCAGACCCTCCTTACTCTGCTCTTCTCTTGGATTCTAGAAACACCCCAGAACCCAAAGCCACAGATTCCCAGAGGCCCATAATGCAGGGGTAGCCAGAGCCTCGGTTTCCCTTTGCTCAGGGTCCAGGCCCCCAAGCTCTGTGCTCAGGCCCAGAGCCCCAGGTCTTTCAGCTCTGCTGAGGACACGGAAATAGAATCTCGAAGCTTTTGGCCCCGATTTCTCTCCTGTCCCCTGGGACCCTGCCTCGCCCTCCGCAGGGCTCCGAGTCTCTGTGGTGGAAGGGCCACTCCACCCACTGCAACGGCTCAGAGGGGAACTCGGGATCAATACCGCCGGGTTTGCTCCTTAACGGTCACGCAGGGCTCGAGGCAACGGGGAGCCGCGTTTCAAACACACTCAGCCTCTGCATGCTGGCTTCACGGTGGAAAAATCTGCAACAATGCCTTCTGAGTCAATTCCACTGGGGCTCTGGTGACAAACCACTCTGGCCGTGTCTGGCGGTTGACGGTGTCCTCAGAGCCCTTTGATGAAATTATAGCTGCTGCTCCGTGCCATGGCTGTCTCCCCGCCTCTGTCTTGGCCTGTTTCTCTCCTTCTCTCAACACGAAAAGAGCTGGAACCAAACTGGAATGTGTGCTTGGACAGCCTCGGTTCTGAGTGCCCATGTGCTGGCGTGTCTTGGCAGCAGTGGCCCAGAAGTGCCCTGGCAGAGCGAGACGGATGAATGGGTAATTAATCGGAGTGTTTCTCTACCGATGCTCATTTCCCTGGTTCCAAATTTATTACTTAATTAAAGGGCGTTCACAGCCTGCCAAGAGATGCTAGATCTTTCCTTCCTGTGCCAGCGGAGAGTTAATACCCCCTTTGCTTTAATTCTGTCTCTCTCCCTCTCTGTCTCTCACACACATACACACACAACCCCACAAACCCACAGAGTGTTAGATCAAATGACAGCGCCAGCTTTTGGTAATTTCCTTGGTTAAGACCCGGACAGTTTTTGCCCCAGGACAAGGCAAGAGGGCTGGTCCCAGCTCTTCTCTTCAGTGGCCATTATTGGATGGGCTCGAGCTTGGAGTCCAGGGAGAGAGGGGTCAAGGCGGCGCTGGCTCAGATCACGCTGAGGCTGGCCGGGCACCCCCACTTCCCCACCGCCGCGTCCAGACGGGCACTGCCCCCCGCGGTCTTCCCTCTGCTGCCGCTGCTGCTGCGTTGGCCGCCACTCCCCGCCAGACTTCCCCATTCCTTCTGCTCGGCCCCTTGGAGATGAGCCGGTGCGCTTTGGAACACAGCAGGCTATTGTTCCAAAGACAATAAAAAAGATTGGGAAATGGAGTGACTGTCACCCCCCGCCCCTCATCCCCCTCAGTTAGAATTCGATGTGTGTGTTCAGAGGGCCCTGGTGAGACTGTGTCTGCTAAGGTAGAACCAACAAACAGGAACAAGAGAGAAAAAACACAAGGAAGGGCTGGGGTTAGGCACCCCAAAAAGAAGATAAAAAGAGGCAGCTCCTCCCTTAAGCCCCCGTGACAGATTTAAAGCTTCGTTAGTGGCCCGCGAGGGGTTCTCAAGCAGCTACTCCCTCATCATCTCGGCCATTAACCAGAGCACAAGTGACCCGCCGAGGGCCCTCGACCTGTCACGGCGCCGTCACCAGCGTGGTTTATGGCTTCTGAGCGCCAGGTCCCTGATGGGCAACCCGATCCCTTCCTTCCCCTGTCGGAGTGAGTCTGGACCTCTGAGCCGGTAGATTCAGCAGGACTTCCCAGGGGCTGACTGACACCTTGGAGGTGCTGGGTCGGGGTTACCAGCCCAGCCACGGTTTTGGGGGGCCACGGGTTACTGGCAGAGGCATGAAAAGACACAGAGTTGCCAAACGCAGCAAAAGATGCCCACGCGGGTGGCTCGAATAGTGATGCTTTGTCGGCATGAGAGCGGGCGTGTGATCCATTAGAGACTGGTGGCGGCTGGCGTTTGTCGAGTGCAGGGCTACGGGCTTCCCGCACATCGCTTTCCTGCCCTCTGCACGTCTGGGGAGGGGGCCGAGCCAGGATCCAGTCTCAGCCCAACTCCGGGGCCTGGCCCCCCCGGCGGGGAGCGAGTCCTCACCGCCCCACAGGCCCCCTCCCCGGCTGCCTCCACTTCCCCACTGGGGCTGGCTTTGCACCACTCTGGCTGGTGCTGCCAGCAGAGATGGATACCTGGGGTCCCGAAGGGCAGGTCGCGGCCGGGCAGGCCCCCCGCCTCTCCACCCACATCCCACCCGCTCCGTGCGAGCCTCTCGCGTGACCCCTGGTCCTCACCCGAGTCCTCCTAATCCCCGTCCTGGTGTTCTCTCCCAGCTGCTGGGTTCAGATCCATGTGCCAGCTGTGTGCTCTTGGACACGTTGCTAAACCACCCTGGGCCTCAGTTTCTCACCTGTAAAATGGAGCTTTTTACACGGGGTGCCTACATCGCAGGGCTGTTGGGGGTTACATGAGATGGTCCGTGTAAGTGCCTGGCGCATAGCAAGTAGTTGATGAATGGAAGCGTTTTATTCATGTTATTCTCTCCATCCCGCCGACTCATCACACACTGCCTGCAAGTCCTGGTGGGGAGATGGCCCGCCTGGTGTCACCGGTGTCACCTGTGTGTGTGTGTCTGGCTCATTTCTGGGAGCCCTTGGAGACATTGGCTTGCACCTCTGTACTCCCCAGACGGGCGTCATCTTTAGGAGGAGCACAGGCCAGGTTTCAAGGTCGAATTGACTGGGGTGCTGGCCCCAGGCGCCCACGTCCCCAGGCCTTGTAGCTCGGGAGGGGCAGGCTGGGTTTCAGGGTTTGGTGGGGATTTGAGGCCACACAGGAAATGCTTTTCTGGATACTCTTTCTCATTTGCAGGTGGGAGGGGTGTGGGTGTGGTGTCTGAACGGCCTGTCCTCTGGGCACTTTGGAGTCCTCCCCGGGGCCAGGCCCCCAGGGCCACCAAGCTGCTTGCTCCAGGGCTCCCTGACATCGCTGTCCAGAGCCAGCGTTCACCTGCCCCTCGCCCTGCCCCCCCCGCCCGGGAAGGAGGGTGCCCACGGGCGCCGCAGGGTTGCCAGGCTCTCCTGTCGGTGGGCTCGGGTGTGCCTTTGCTTCTGGCTGCTGCTCGCACACACTGTTCCTGGAGACAAAAGAGAATGGATTTTTGGTTTCAAGGTGAGATCCCGCGGGCACATCCATCAGGCCCTACCGGTCCTGCTTTCTTTTTCTCCCCTTCTCATTTCCGCCTGGGGCTGTGGCGGGGAAACAGCAATTGTGAAAGGGCCACTTGTCAAGATAAAAATCACACTGCTCAACAATGCCACTGCCCTGGCCACTGACAGCCTCACGATGTGCCAGGGGGCAGCGCCAAGGGCTGCCTCAGGGGTGGTGGACCTGCTCTGCCTGGCTCTCAATCCCAGCCCTGCCTCTCACTGGCTGTGCTACTTAACCACCCTGTGCCTCAGTTTTGTCGTCTGTCAAATGGGGATAACAACAATCCCTACACCACAGGGCTGTCCAGCGGGGGGACTCAGCGGGTCCATTCAAGTAAAGTGCCCGGGACAGGGCCTGGCCTTGTGTGAGCTTTGCGTACATCTTTGCTCGTATGT